>VURO01011904.1:3678-27522 GCA_015108175.1 Pelvicachromis taeniatus
GATATGGTCACAGGTCCTTTCAAGAAATCAAATTAATGAAGATTCATTATTAAGGTGTATTTTAAGTAGCCTTTTGAGTTTGTGTATATAAGCTGTATTCATTTCTTTAAAACTATGAAGAGTTTTAGGGTTCACCTGATCGATATTTTTTTATTTTTTTTTTTTTAAGAATACCGTTTCATGTGTTTTTAGGTTTGTGATTCAAGAAAAGACGTTTTGAGCACATTTTACTGAAGGAAGTTCTTTCATATTTCGTGTCCTACTAAAAAAAGAAATGGCAGACCCATCACAAATCACTGGCTCTTCAGGTTTTGGCTTCTAAGAACAGTTTCGCCCTCCCCCGCCCCCATTTTATTTTATTTTTTTCTTATGTACAGTAGGTAAGAAAGTAGCACTCCTGTCGGGGCATAGCTTTTTTTTGGTGTGTTTGGCCATGTAGCAGAAAGAGAAGAAGGCGTTTGAGGAAATGGTTTAGACGCCTTCTGTGGCCTGACGAGCTCAAACAGGCGGCGGCGGCAGTAGCTCTGCTTCAAAGAGAGTTGAAATGTGAACAATGGTGTACATACACTCTGTATTAAACACAAGTAAATCTCAGTGCTCTCTCTCTCAGTGCATCAATTTGTAGTGGATGGAAGAAGACTAGACTCTAGTGAAACCCCCTCCGCCCTCTCTGCTCTGTCAGTGGTCAGGCAAGTCGAGGTCCCAAATGTGATGTTCGTCAGCTAAACCCCACCCCCCACCTCCACCCCGGCAACCTGTAGTAAAAACAAAATATGTGACTTAACTGAATCCAGAGCAACCTCGTGCCCTGTGACACCAAAAACGCCTTCACCATTGCTACACGCCACCCAGACCATCATTACTGTACGCGCACCAATGTCTCAGGAAGGAATCATTTTTGTGTGCTTGGCCTGTCATTTGTATATGTTCTGTGCTGCAACCCCCTCTCTCTCTCTGGCAACAGATGCACATACACACACACACACACCTCTGCTACTGAGCCCTTCAAATTTTTCTTCACTCGCTTTTGTTTGGCCTGGCAAAACTAGGACACTGACCCCCAACCGCTCCATTTTACAACATCCGTAAGATGCCAGTGTGGACTCTCTGCGAGACGATCACGTGTCCTTTCTTTTCTTTTTTTCTTTTTTTTTTTTTATACGGTCAAAGCTGCTTTCGTCATTTTAGGACTTAAACTGTCCAGAACGGCGCACAACTTTTCCCTCCACAGCGAATCTGGAATAGCAACAGACACACCGTCAGTTTGAAAAGTATGGAATATGTTGCAATTTTGTCAAGAATATCAAGCGACTTTGGAAAAAAAACAAACAAACAAAACAAAACGAGAAAAAAGATTAAAAAAATAAAATAAAACCAACATTTAATAATTAAACGTTTGTGTTGTTCATATGGTGGTCTTTTCAGTCCTTTTCTTTACAGCGTCGACCTCATTACCTTTTCACTCATTTACACTGGTGAAACATCCACTTGCAGTCACTGATTTTAATGATGCTTTCTGGAAGGTTTGGGACCACTGTTATATATGACCAAGATTTTTTATGACCACAATGAAAGCCTCCATTACAGTAATGTCAGAGTACATTTTCCTGCACTTCAAATTTGTAAGATGTAAAAACAATATTTCTCTTGAAATGGTTTGGGGGGGGTGTTCACATGGAAACAACTCAGTCCAAGTTAACACAGAGAAAGGTGATTTAAGTGACTGGTTATTGGTGCCAGGTGGGCTGATCTGCTGGGATTTTCTCACACAACCATCTCTTGGGTTTACAGAGGATGTTGAAAAAAAGGAAGCTATCCAGTGAGCAGCAGTTCTGTGACGATATGACAATATTGTCAGAGGAGCATGGCAAAGCTGCTTTGAAAGCATAGGAAGGCAACAGTAACTCAAACACTTAATATAACCAAAGTATGCTCTGAAAGCACAGCATAGCAAACCTTGAAGCCAGTGGGCTACAACAGCAGAAGACCACACGTTGTTCTATCGGCTAAGAAGGGGAAACCGAAAAAATACAGTTTTCCACGGGCTCACCAAAACTCAATGGAAGAAGATTGGAATAATGTTGTCTGGTGTGACGAGTCTGCTTCAGCATTTAACGTAAACTGCACAAAAGCATGGATCCATCTTATTTTCAGCCTGGTTGATAATGGTGTAATAGTGTGAGGATATTTTCTTGACACATTTTGTGCCCTTTAGTCCCAAAAATCCCATTGTTTAAATGTCACAGCCTACCTGAGTGACCACGTCTATCCCTCCGATGGCTGCTTCCAGCAGGATAACGCACCATGTCACAAATCGCAAATCTTCTTAAACTGCTTTTCTGAACTTTGAGTTCACTGTACTCAAATGGTCTCCACAGTCATCGGGTGATGGAACAGGAGATTCTCATCATAGCTGTGCAGCCAGCACATCTTCATCAACTGTGCTGCTATCATGTCAGTATGGTTAAAGAAAAAAAAAAATGTCTAAGGAATTTTTCCAGCAGCTTGAAGAAAAATGGGTTGAACCCAGTACTAGTAAGCTACTCCTAACAACAACAACGGACTGATGATGGATCTATATGCATACTGCACTTGCCTATTTTTCACTGTATTTTGGAATATACTAACTGGAAAAGAAACCAGTACAGAAAACAATGTAAACAATACAGTGAATGTTTTAAAATAAATAAATCAAGTTAGCCGTGTAGTAAGATAGCTAGTAAATGTGTGAGAAATGTCCATTGTGATAATGTAACTATATTTCTCACTATTGTGGAGCTGCTGGTAAAAAGGTAACTTTTTATTTATGTATTTATTTGCATAAAAGTGGACTGAATATGCTGCTGCACTATAAATAATTATAAAATTGGCCACATCATGTAAATAAAACCTGTAACCAGCCATCAATGTAATTGAACCTGTTGAATAATTAATCCGAACCACTTTTTACATTTTTGGATAGTACCAGAGAAGATAAGATGACCTTTAATAGTCCCATATGTGGGAAACTTGTTGTGTCACAGCAGAAAGTGGACAGTACAAAGTTACAGTAGCAAAACAATTACGAAAACACTGGAATAGGATCGATAGTAAGAATAAGATAGTATATACAACAGAATAAAATACTACGTTGTCAGAAAAAAGAGAGTTGCACTTAGTGTTATTGCACACGTGTCGATGTGTGTGTGTTTGGTCAGCTGCGAAGTCTTTGATGGACGAAAAAGAAGATTTACAATAATATATGTCGGTACTACTCGAGTCATTGGTCGTATTTATAGAGTGCTATTTCGAGAAGTTTGCTCAGCCCTCCAATACAACTAGCCCCACCTCTTTTACGAAACGATGACGTCTGAACCAATCATGATTCTTCGCGCGGAATTTCGAAAATTTTCAAATGTCCAACCATTCACCGATGTGATATTTTTCCGCCAAATTTGTAAACAAAATAGTCCTTCTTGTCTAAACGCGAGTCAAATTTGATCCGAGCAAGTGCACAGTGCGTGATAAACGTAGTATGAAAAATATTACATGCATTTTTATCACAAAACACGAGTGAAGCCAAGTTTTAGTGGGACAACCGAGTGTGTTTAGCTTTGGCGGAGTGATATCACAACACTTCCCCGCTAGAGGCGACGGACACCGAGGGACCGCTGTTGAAGGTTGCTTACGTTAGGTAGTCGTCGGAATGATAGTGTCATTTTAACTTTAGGTTGATATGATAGTGTAGTAAAATTCCTCGTTGCATCCTCGTCTACGTTTATGGATTTCCCAGGATTTTACGCATCTGCAAACTGACTTTCAGGTGAGGTTACGACAGTCCTAAATTACCGTTATATAAGATTTAAATACGTCGCGAAACACAAGTAGCGACGCGAAGTTTTTAACGATGGCGTTATAACGTTACACGTTTTTTAACTAAGGAGTACAGTTAATGGTAAATATTAATCAAACTTATAGCTAGCTATGTATTTCTGGGAAGACGAGAACTCTACAGTCGAGGCTACATTGCACGTGGGAAATTTTTTGCTAGCGTTTTCACTGAGGAACAACGTCCTGCTGGTTTGGTTTGTAATAAAAATACAGTATAAATGCAGGGTTATGTTAATCCTACCTACAGTTAAAAAGAAGTGTGGAATAAAGTAAAACTACCTAAATGTCATAAACAAAATGAAAAATAGCTAAATGTCATCGCTAGCTATGAATACAATGTTGCCGCCTAGTACATTTCTTTCCTCGGCTTAGAGCGATATTTAAATGCTTTTTAACATTTAAAGTTTGTTTGCCTGACGTGAACTTGACTGCTAAGTAGGCTAACACTTGTGTTTCGTAATGTTCCCAGGTAACGTTGGAAAAATGCCATTGCACGGGAAGATTGTCGTGATTAAGCGGAGTGGAGGAGATGGGACTGAATTTCCTCTGACTGCATCATGTTTATTTGGAAGGTTGGTAGAGTTAGCCTTTGTTTATCTTCTGCTTGAATCCCACTTACAGTAGTGTTCATACATGTAAGACATCCTCGAGTACTACAGAAAACACATGCACTTTATCCAACATTAGTGTTTCCCATGTTGTGATTGAGATGGGCTATACAAACTTTACTGTTAAGTTGTTGAAGTAAAGAAACTATGTTTGTTCACATATACAATAGACTTTACATTGTTAGATCAAACCTCTCAAGTAAATCCACTTCAGTTTTGCACCATCCGACTGGCTTCATGAGCCTTTAAAGAACAGCTCCCACTTAGATGTAAATATGAAGAGGTTTCACTTAACATGCAGCTGAATGCCTCCTGCTTGTGACTTTACAGGAAGCCTGACTGTGATATTCGCATTCAGCTTCCTCAAGTCTCCAAGGAGCACTGCAGGATTGACTTGAATGAGAATAAAGAGGTAAGAACATACATGGAGCACGACTGCTTTGATGGCCTTAGTTTGCCGATATTTAAAAAATGATTGCTGTGGGGAATGTTTGCTTAGATGGTGTGTAAACATGTAGTTGTGCTTCTGCTTCAAGATGTTTTCATTGTTCATGTGGCATTCCTCTCTCTCTCTCTTTGTCAGGTCATTTTGACCAATTTAAGCTCAGCAAATCCAACGCGTGTCAATGGCGAGGTTCTGCAGCAGTCTGAGCGCTTGAAACATGGAGATGTTATAACCATTATTGATCGTTCTTTCAGGTGAGTGTGAAAAGAAACCTTTTAACAATCTTTTTTTCATAAGCCGATAGACAAATGCTGAGGTAAAGGGCATTCAAGTTGCACTTAGCAGTGTTGTCGGAACAGAAGTGTAATTCTCTGAATTGCAACCTGCACAAAGTCAAGGGTGTGAGGAACCTGCTAAAAATATCATGCTTAAGCTCAACAATGCCACGTATTGTGAAATCTGTGGTGGCAATTGCAGATAGCATGATGTTGGCTTGTTGGTTATTATTGCTGAATGCAAATTGAGGTGTGAATGACTGGGGTTAATTTATTGTTTTTCATGTAGAGATAAAAATGAAACTATATCTTGTTGAAAAGTGGTGGTGATTGCAATCTTCTGATGAGTTTAACATATTTTGAGAGCACATAGATTACACTGCTTACAGTGGGAATTAAACAGTCCTGGTCTTAGTGTTTCCATGTTAGCATTGTCATGGTGACTCTAAACAGCATCTTCTGTGTTGATACTGTTGATTATTTCAGGTTTGAGTACCCTCCAGCACCAACGCCAAAGAAGAGGTCTGCCATCGGAGGCAAACCTGAAACCCTCAAGGTAAACCACTCTGAATATTTCAGCCTTCCACAATTTCTCTCTCTCTCTCTCTGTTTTTGTTTTTTGTTTTTTTTACCCACCCTTCTACTGAATTGGATTATTTTACTAACTGGGTGTCTTATTCTTAGGTTCTTCAAGACCAGCAAGTGGGTGACACCCCTATTGTGGAAAAAGGAGAAAAGAGATTCTCTGAAGTGTCAACAGGTGAGATTTGTCTATGAAACAATCAATATTAGCAATGTAGCTATGTAAAGTAGCGTACACTTACTGAACATGTCTGAAAACAAGCAGACCCATGTAACCAAAGCTGTGAATGGTGTTGCATAACAGACAGCTGAACAGCCACTGACTGCTGACTGATTTGTTTTATTTTTGTTTTTTTAAGATACTTGTCTTAAAGACGGAGCCAACCATGACAATATTCAGCGTTCCCTGGAGAAAACCGGAGAGTTGGAGTCCAAGGCAGATGATAGCCTGCTTCAAGGCAAGAACAACTCCCCCTTCAGTGACCTGTATCAAATGATCAAAAAATCTCTGGATGTCAAGACCCCTCGGAAATCTTGTGCCAGTCAGCTTGAAACGCCTTCCTCAAGGTTCACCACTCCAAAACCCAATTCGGTCAGAAAAGGTAGTGCCATTTTCACAGAGAGAAAAAGCACTCCTCGGAAAAGTGAATATGTAGCCGGACCTGGAAGTACAAATGGGGGAACGCCAGCGTCTGTGAGGAAGCAAGTGAAGGTTCCAGCTGCTGAGACGGCTGAACCCAGAGCAGAAAAGGCTGAAAATGGCGGCGTGATTGAAACGACTTCGCCTCGGAAAAGAAACGGCGCAACTCCTCAGAAGTTTACTGTAAACGAGGTTATTGAGCAAATTACAGCGGAAACACCCAAGTCGCTTCCGAGGAGGAGTAAGGAAACGTCACCTAGCAAAAGTCCCGTGACCAAGAAGCAAGAAGAAAAACCAAAAGCATCACCCAGGAATTCAGCTGGAAAAGGTTTTACTGCTCAAAATTTAATTACAATATTTCATAATTTTCTTGGTGTGACTATATAATTTAATATTGTACACTTCTGGTAGCTTGATACTGTGTATTTTGTTTTCATAGGAAAAGAAGTGTCCAAAAAACGCAAGAGTGGAGAACTTGGAGAAGACCTGCCCAAACAGCAAACCAAGAGGAAACGTGTTTCCTTTGGAGGTTACCTGAGCCCAGAGCTGTTTGACAAACGGTTGCCCCCTGACTCTCCATTACGCAAGGGGGCCACTCCACGGAGGAGCTTGTCTCTTTTGAGACCCAAGCAGTCACTGATTAGACGAGCATCTGTCATTGGGTTGCTACAAGTAAGAGTCAAGATAACTTTTATTTGTCACATACAGTTTCCCGTAGTGAAAGAATGGGCAGTTTTAAGTGACGGTATATGTGGAATGTGATATATACACTTATTTAAAACATATATTGTTTTCCAGGAGTCGGGCCAGGGTAGGCCACGTGTGAAAAGTCCTGCAAAAACAAGGACACCATCACCTAAGAAGTCACCTAGCAAGAAAATGGCTTCTCCTAAGACTCCAGCTTCTGTGAAGAAGTCTCCCAAATCCGGATCACCACCATCCAAGGCAGCGTCTCCTGCAAAGAAGTCGCCCAAGTCCAGGTCCCCGTCTCCTGCAAAGAAGTCGCCCAAGTCCAGGTCCCCGTCTCCTGCAAAGTCCAGGTCCCCGTCTCCTGCAAAGTCCAGGTCCCCGTCTCCTGCAAAGAAGTCGCCCAAGTCCAGGTCCCCGTCTCCTGCAAAGAAGTCGCCCAAGTCCAGGTCCCCGTCTCCTGCAAAGTCCAGGTCCCCGTCTCCTGCAAAGTCCAGGTCCCCGTCTCCTGCAAAGTCCAGGTCCCCGTCTCCTGCAAAGTCCAGGTCCCCGTCTCCTGCAAAGTCCAGGTCAACGTCTCCTGCAAAGAAGTCGCCCAAGTCCAGGTCCCCGTCTCCCAAAGCAGCTTCTCCTGCCGATAAATCGTCAAAATCCAGATCTGCTTCTCCTAAAGCAACATCTTCAGCGAATTTGTTGCCAAAATCCAAGAGCCCATCTCCTGCAAGAGGAAGATCTTCTTCTAAAAATAAAGTGGAAACTCCTAAAATCAACGAACAGCAGAAAACTCAACGCAGGGCTTCAACCCCGGGGCAGATTTCCTATAAGCCAGTACCTGTTGGAAAAAGAAGGGCAACTGTGGGATTGCCTGGTACTTCTCTGGAAAGTGCTCCTGCTGTCATCCTTACACCAGCTAAAAATCTCACTAATTCAGGAGTTCAGACCCCCACGGTCAAGGGGCGATTTTCTGTGTCACGAATCAGTACACCCTCTCCAACAACAGAAGCCGACATGGTCACTGATCAGGTTCCTTTGCCCACCATCACCCCTAAAACACACAAGGGAAGGAAAAGCACCTTGCAGAAGACTCCGGGTGCTGCAAAGAGTGCCGTAAAGAAGCACAGAAGAAGTGGCATTTCAAGAGCATCTATAAAAGGTATGTTCAGTGCTGAGATGTTTGATAGCTCTTGGTTTTTGTTCCCAGCACTAGAAATCTGTCAGTTCCGGTCAGAATGAAGGTCATTTCTGTGCGTGTGTAGTTGAAAGCTACTTGTTTACTCATTTTCTTTTCTTATCATCTTTAAAACTGTAAATTTTATTTAATCTTTCAAAGCTGTTTATAATTAGTTAATACAGTTGTTGTTGTTGTAGAAAAGGAAATCAGATGATCTTGGCAACACAATGTGATGCGTGTGTGTTTACATGTGTCTTTTTTTCTTCTCATGTCCACGCAGTCTCCAATCCCTGGGCACACATTGTGAAATTTGGTCAACCTAAGGCTCAAGTTGTTGCTCCACTTAAAAAAACCATTGCCCAAAAGCCTAAGAAGAAAGCTGTGCCCAAACCACAGGTACAGAAGCTTATTGTACCAAGTACAGTTACTTTGTCTTGTTAAAACTTTTACTGTGGATCTATTTTTATCAAGAGTTTGTTTTTGTTTTTTTATCAATTATGTGTCTGTTGTTCTGAGTCTTTATAAAATCTACTTGTCTTTCTGAATCCCCAACAGACACCGGCCAGAAATCTGAAGGGCTACGTGAGCACTGGACATGCAGACTCGCCTGCCACCATTGTTGTGGGTAGAGCACACAGACAGACCGTTGTGCAGCCAACTGGTGCCGCACCAAGAGTGGTCTCCAACATTGCACTCTTCAAAAAGAACATGAAAATGGATGAGGACTTGACTGGTAAGCGCCTCTCCTCCATCCACAGCAGGTGGGGAAATTTCAGTTTTGCGCCTTCTTACATTGTGCTGTGTGATTTCAGGTCTTTCTGAAATGTTTAAAACTCCTGTAAACGAAAGAAAGCAGAAGTCTTTAAACGGCGATAACGGCGTCACAAAGACACCAGCAGGAGGTCAGAGCACATCTGTGATGGAGCCATCAGTGCTGAACACACCAGAGGAGCCAGGTAAGCTGTGTATTTGTGGTGATTTGATTAGTAGTGAATATTGAGTTCTGCATAGTCCAAATAAGATGGTTGGGACATTCAGTTGTTATAAAGGAAAACAAAAATGTGACTTATTTACAGGTGAGATGATGGTATCTCCGCTGAGTGTTGCATCTGCAGTAAAGGGCAGAAGATACAACAGTGAGGCTGTCCAACGCCTCCTTGATGAAGATCAAGAGGCCAGCTTTATCAGCCAGATTCAGTCAGAGTCAAGTGAACGGCAGAACGCAGATTTGCAGACGTCCACTGTAACAACTCCCAAACAGAGGCCAGAATTACCAGATTCCCTCACTGGAGTTAAGAGGATCATGAAGACGCCAAAGCAGAAGGCTGAGCCTGTTGAAGATTTGAGAGGGAAACTTCTGAAGACTCCCAAACAGAAGCCTGAACAACAGGAGTGCCTCACTGGAGTTAAGAGAATCTTGAGAACTCCAAAGGAGAAGGCTGAACCACTTGAAGACCTTCGAGGGAAAATTCTGAAGACCCCCAAGGTTCCAGAGGGGGGTGATGCCAGTTTGGATGGCGTTAAGGAGCTTCTTCAGACACCAGCACAGATGCAAGAATCTGACGCAAAAGGCACCAAAACTCCAAAAATGAAGAGCTCCCCAGTGGTTCATCTCACCGGAATCAAGAGATTAATGAAGACACCCGTGGAGAAAGGTGCTCCTGTCGAAGATATGGTTGGTGTGAAGAGGCTCATGAGAACTCCCAGACAGAAAGGTGAACCTGTTGAGGCGAATTTTGGGCTCAAGAGGCTCATGAAGTCACCGAGGCTGCGGGGTAATGCTCCGGTGGAGGACTTTGAGGGACTTCAAGAACTTATGGAGGAGCCACTGACTGAGACCACAGTACAACCACAGGCAAAGGAGGTAATGACAAACACACTCAGTATTCAAATAGAGAATACATGCCCGAAAAAGTGGGTGAAGACTGTGGGTGAGACTCTGGATGAGTGGGTGAGACTCTGGATTTAAGAGTGAACCAAACAGAGTCTGAACATCTGTCTGTGTTACTGACTTAACGTTTAAACGCCTTTAATCCCTGGTTTTAGAAAGTGTTTTGGTGTGCATGGTTTACGTTTTTCTAACAAGACCTCGTTTACCAAGTTGGTTTTGTTCTATTTTTAGCAGGGTGAAGCTCAGATGTCTCTCGACAGCAGTGGAAACGTAGAAAAAGGTGGGTTAGGTGTGTTTTTGGGGGTGTGGACTGGAGCCATGTCTCTTTGTTTTGTAATGTCAGAACATGTCAGTTTTCACACAGATTAATTTTTAAACTCAGCTTCTTTCCCCCCAACCCTCTCTCTCTCCCCTCTTTTGGATGATGATAATAAAACATCAGATGCCATGGAAACGGTCACTCAGGCAGATGCAGTCCTTCTTGAAGAAGCTGAGGTGAAGACTGCTGCGAAAGCAAATACAACTGCCACAGATCTTGGCTGCGAGAAAAAATCTGTACGAGGCAGAAGGGCAGAAACGGTGGAATCTAAAGCAGTTCAGAATAAACAGGAAGCACCAGACTCTGCCGAAGACCCTGTAATCCCTGCTCTATTCAGAGGAAGAAGAGGAAAGAAAACTGAAGCTACAGCACCACCTGCTGTTAGACAAACGACAAGAGGCAGAAATGCGAAGGCAGCTGAAAGCACGGATGTTGAGCTGTCAGCAGAAGAGAGTCACCTCCAGTCTCCCAAAGTTGCTCCAAAGCCGAAAAGGGGCAGAAGTGCACGCCAGTCTTCTGATGAGCCTGAAGCTGAGCGTGTTCAGAGCCAGCCACTTGATGTTGAGGAGAAAGCAAATGAAAGTGCAGCACCTCTAGAGAAGACTGTGCCCAAGCGAGGAAGAAAAGCTAAACAACCTGAAGAATCACAGCAACAAAATACGGCTGTGGATGTTTCCCAAGATACACCAGGTATAACAGTCTAAATTATTTAGTGCCTTCTTTTAGGTAATATAAGTAATCACTGAACATGCTACATTATGTTATTTTATTTTAATCATATGTATGTTTATATTTTATGTATAATTTTGTTCCCCTTGTTTTATCTTGCTCCTGTTTAAAATTAGATGCAAATGTAGCCTGCAGTGACCAGCCTGAGGTGTTGCCAGGCGGAGCCGATGAAAACAAGCCTGATGCCATGGAAACGGTTGTCCACGCACCTCAAGCTGAAAGCTTACCTCACGTGCAGACACCAGCTTCAGTTCAGAAGAAATCTGTCCGTGGCAGAAGAGCAAAACAGGCCAAATCTGAAGAACTTGAAGATAAAAAAGAGGCAGCAGAAGTTCCTGCAGATCCCATTGTGCCTGCTCCAGCTAGAGGAGGAAGAAGAGGGAAGAAAATGGAAGCTGCAGTGCCACCTGCAGCTAGACAGACAAAAAGAGGCAGAAATGCAAAGTCTCAGGAGAGCACCTCTGAGACCTCTGCTGATGTGAGTGCCCAGACGTCTCTGATAAATACCAGTGAAGAAAAGGATTCTGCACTCCAGACAGAAGAAGCTGTGGTTAAGCCATTCAGAGGGAGGAGAGCTAAACAAACACCTGTTGAGCCAGCTCAACCGGAGCCTGAAACAGCAAGTGGGGAACAAGGCCAAGTGGAAAACGCTGAGCCCACTCTTCCCACCACTGGAAAACCACGAAGAGGGAGAAAGGCAAGACAGGATACCGCTGAACAGAATGAGGTGACAGAAGAGGTGGTGGAGCAGGCAGCGGTGGAGGTAAATGAGAAGTCTCAGCCTTCAGCCAGAGTAAAGAGGGGCAGAAATGCCAAACAGGATGAAGAAAAGATGAGCGATGAGTCTGCTAAAAAAATAAAACTAACAAGAAAGTCTAAGCAGGCCCAAACGGACGACGCCCAAACTGTTGAAATGGTAATTTCAGAGACAACAGAACCAGCCCAGATAAGCGAACAGGCCAGTGTGGCTACAAAGCCCAGAAGAGGAGGGCGAAAAGCAAAACAAGACACGGAGAGTGTGGAATCCATTGAAGTCCAAGAGGTCCCTGTTAGCGCTGAAAACAAACCCAAACGAGGCAGGAGAGGAAAACAGGCTGCTGAAGAAACTAAAGTCACTGCTGAAAATCCTGAACGTGAGCTGGAGGCTGAGGAGGAGAAAAATGCTGAGCCACTTTCTTCGGTTATGAAATCTAGCAGGTCAAGGGGGGTGAGGGCTTCTGCTAAATGTGAGACTTCACAAGCCATTCCAGCCAAGAGAGCCCGCAGAGACACAACGGTTTCTCCTGAGGAGATCAACACAGAATCCACAGTTTTGCTTTCCGAGCCTACTCCCACTTCAAGAAAGGGAAGACGGGGAGCATTAAAGCCCACGACAGATGAGCCTACGGCGACTACTGACGAGAAGAATCTAGAAGCTGTTGAGAGCGACGCAACAATGCCCAAAAGATGTGTTAAGTGGAAATCGGACTTGGAAGTCTTTGAGATTCCAAAGGCGACACCTGTAAAAGCAGCCCGAGGTAGGAAGTCTAAAGCTCCAGACCAAGTCGACGGTGAAAGCAAAAATGTGTCAAAGGATGCCAACAAAACTGAAGAGGAGGATCTCTCAGATAAAGCTGTTGACAGTAGGCCTGTTAAGAGAGTCAGGCGAGGGGCGAAGGCTGCTGCCAAAGTGGAACCTGCAAACGATCCAGTAAAAAACGCTGAAGCTGAAACGCAGCCTAGAACCCGCAGAGGAAGATCAGCAAACAAATAGATGCATTTGTACACATCAGTACCGTTTTTATGATAATCTATTTTTGTACGTGTCTTTTTTTTTCTTTTCTTTTTTAAGATTGAATTGCTTTGCGGTTTGTAGTTTTATAGTGAAAAAGCTTTTTGCCTCAATTCAGCAGGGAATCTTTGTTTTTAATCATTTGGTGTCAAGTATGTTATTCTTCACTGATTCTGCAAATATTTTGTGGTTTAAAAAATTGGTTATTAAATTTTTTTCTACATCAGAAAATGTGTTGAATTGTTTTTATTTTATTAAATTTTTTTTAAAAAAATCACAGCTTTTGGATGCATCTGCGTATTGGGTTCAGCTGGAAAATAGATGATAAGGTTAAAAGTTTATAACAGTCGCATATTATTAGTGGAAAAAGAAAATGCTGGCATGTTTAGCGTGTGACGTGTGCTTTGTGACATTTAAATGTCCTTTAGCATAGAATTGATGTATTTTATAATTTATTTAATCTGCCTGCTTTAGAGACCTCAACGGAAATTGAACAAATAAAACATATTTTGTATAATTAATGCTTCTGCATGGCTTCAGTGCCCACCCTTTATAAATAAACTTCCACAGACTATTCCTACTACAGCGAGTGTTGCAGTAGTATCGGTAAAAGTTCCGTGCTAAGAGGAACTGTAAGATTAAAAATATGAGAGCAACCCGGACGGAGTTTGGTGACGGACTGGAAGCAAACGCGGAGTCGACGCTGGAGGGAGATTTGAGAGGCGCGTGGAAGATTGTTGGCCTCAAACTTGGCTAGCGACTATTGTGCTTTCTGCGTTTATCGTTATAACTTATTATTTACATCATGTCAGAGGACAGTGACATAAAAACAACGCCGAAAGGGTTTCACTGCACCTTGTGCAACGTCAATTCACCCAACTGTAAGTAAGGGAAGCTAACTCAACCATAAACGAGTCTGTTGAAGTGCTGTGAATGCAATAGTTTCTTTAATTTACAGGTAACTAATAAAACAACAGTTTGAACGTTGCCGTCATTTCCGCCATAAGTTTAATGACTGTGTCGCCGCACGTTGCAAATTACGCATACATTACTGATTAATTAGTTATGTCTGCTTTATTTCCCGTAGCTTAAAAGCTTAACAGTGAATAGCATTACTCAGATAAAATTCGTAATTTTTTCTACAGCACTGTGCAAAAGTCTTGATCCGGAGGATTATATTTTCCTTCCAAGCAGCCAGACTTTCTTACCATGTTGTAAAGTGTTGTTGAGCACTATTTCTCCAACCTTGTTGTTGGGTCTCTTTGGACATGGGCTGCTTTTTCACTCATTTCAGTCCAGTCCTTCTACCTGACCATTTTCAGAGTAATCTTTTGGTTGTTAAGCCGCTTAACGCACCTTTGACTCATTCAAAAATAAAGGCATCTAACTCAAGGGATAGATCGGGGTTGTGTCTACACATAACAGACAATTTAATAAAGAACCAACTTTAAATCGTATATTTGGAGATTTTGTTAATAGCATCATGCTGCAAAAACATATTTTGTTCCCATTTCTTTAGTTGAGTCTATGAAAAATGCCAAAGACAACAATTTAAGGCACAAAATACTGATATACAAGAAAAGAAAGCACTTATCTGTAGCAGATGTTCAGTGTCTCAAAGTAAAAAGAAAATCCAGCAAACACTTGGCACAGGACCTGAGAGATGCCGACACCTGAACTTTATTGAAGCATTATTTTTGCCTTATATACTGTATTTCCATGTATTTCAATAAATTGCTGCACTCAATTCCCCTTTTCACTGCAAAACACAAGAAATTGAGGGGTAGCTCAACCCTTTTAAATATGATGCTATATGTTTTTTTCCCCTCTGGCTCTGTGTTGCTCGTACTTTGCTGTCCTGCAGCGGCAAGTTTGGATCAGCATCTGAAAGGGAAGAAGCATCAGACGCTGAGCGGCGTGCGGTCCACTAGGAAGACCCAGGAAGAGCACAGCGTGTTTGTCAGTGGCATCAATCCTGAAATCTCCCAAACTGACCTAGCTGAATATTTTCAGCAGTTTGGGACAGTCGCACATGTCATCATTGACAAAGACAAGGTCAGACAACTGTACGCAATCAAGACGTGGACAGTCTTAAATTTAACCCAAAATCACTGCAGTTCTATTGAAGCATGACTTTGTCCCTCTGTGCTCACAGGGTGTGTATGCCATCGTGCAATTCAGCGAGACGGACAGCATCCAAGCAGCTCTGTCCTGTATTGAGCATAAGCTGAAAGGCCTAAAGCTGCGCGTCAAACCTCGGGAAAAGAAGGATTTCAAGTTGATTCCCAAGAAGAAGAATGATCCCGAGAACCTCCAACAAGTTCTTGACCGCCTCAAACCCGACATGTGTCAGTTGGTGTCTGTAAGCATCCCTCTTCTAAAGTTTGCTAAAGTGTGTGTGTCTTTAAAAAATGACATGTACACTTATTTGGTGCTAGTGGAACCTTGAAACTCTTGACTCTTACTCTTATGAAGCAGTTTCCCTGCTAATAGACAAATTTAGCGTAATCTAAAATCTGCAGCTTTGAGGAAAAGACTAGACGAGCTTCTAACACGTATGTGTTTGTTAACAATTGAAAGCTGCCCTTTGTTCCCCACTAGGTGAACGCACAGATGCAGCACGTTGTTGAGCGATTTCAGCTGGGAGAAAATGAAAAGAACGCACGAAGCTTGCTGGTTCAACTCATGCAGGAGATTTTTGTAGAGTTTTTCCCAGGTGATCTTTGTAAATACTCATACACAGGACTTGCATGCATAATGGGGAAGGGGGGGGAAGCAAACGTTTTTCTAACTTTTGTGGCCGTATGTTGGGTGGTTTGCAGACAGCCAGATTCTCCCATTTGGTTCATCTGTCAACACGTTTGGCATCCATTCATGTGACCTGGACCTGTTCTTAGACCTAGAAAACACCAAGGTGTTCCAGGCTCATGCCAAGTCAACCACAGAGCAGGTTTGATGCACACATTTGGCTGCAGAATATCACACAGGTACCTTGATAAAGAGGACACTGTTGGTCATATTCCATCTTTCTTCAGGCAGGGGAAGGCGTGTCAGACGACGGGCGCTCTGAGGACTCCATATTGTCTGATATCGACCTGTCCACAGCCACTCCGGCTGAGGTTCTCGACCTCGTGGCGATGATTCTGAAACGCTGCGTGCCCAGCGTGCACAAAGTCCACGTGGTCAGCAGCGCTCGTCTCCCCGTAGTCAAATTCCATCACCGTGAGCTTAACCTGCAGGGGGACATCACCATTAACAACAGGTTGGTGAGCGAATGCAATATTGTGCAGAGTCTTCAGCTCTGTGTTTATTTGATCTGTGAGCGTAACAGCTGTTTTTCCTCCTACCTGTATCTCTCACTAGACTAGCGGTACGAAACACCCGCTTCCTCCAGCTGTGCTCAGGGATTGATGAAAGGCTGCGGCCTCTTGTGTACACGATCCGGTACTGGGCCAAGCTGAAGCAGCTTGCTGGTAAGACACAGCAACTTAAAACGAGATCATTGAAGTGGATGCCCGTGTTTCAGTTACCTCTGTGTTTTAGGTGGTTATTTCATTTTCTGGTCAACAGATGTCAGTAGAACTTCACTGCTTCTTAGGACCACTGGTGCGAGAAGAGTGATTTTACATTTTTATTACCTTGTTATGATGAAGTAAGATGACACAAACAGCTTTTTTTTCTTGTACTGGCAGTGTCGACTCATATTAAAATCTTAATGAATGTTGCTCACTGACACTACTAATTGCCTTTATGGTGATTACTTTTACTCTTGAGCCATAGTTCCTCTATTCCAATTGTCACAGCAGCACGACAGTTACTCGGGTTTATTAGTGAAGTGTAATGACGTTATGGCTGCGTGACTCACCGTTAATCCCAGGACGTAAACAAACAGGTGACAAAACCCAACAAAAACTTGTGGCCGTGTTCTGATTCGTTTCTTCTTCTCAGTAATATTGTCACCTTGTGGTGTGTAGGTAATCCCAGCGGTGCCGGTCCCCTTCTGAACAACTACGCTCTCACGCTGCTGATCATCTTCTTCTTGCAAAACTGTGAGCCTCCTGTCCTCCCTACAGTGGACCAGCTCAAAAACATGGCCTGTAAGTGCTGCATTGCGTCTACACTTTGCACAAGAACATTGTTGTATACTTACCAACTGAATACAGTTCTGTGCAAAGGTTTTGAGCCACCCCTCATTTCTTTATATTTTGCTTCCAAGGAGCCAGACTTGCTTTTCATTTTTAAATGAGCAATAGTTCTCTGGGCTTTCTTAAGGTCTTTCAAAGCTTTGAAAATCTTCTTCAATTCAGTCGTTGTACCTGACAAATATCAGAGGAATGGTTCTTTGTTTGTTAAGTCACTTAGCACTCAGCTGAGACTCATCCAAGCACAAAAAAGCCTAATTCAAGGCAAGAACTTGTGTTGTGTCTACACATAACAAGCAACTAAGCAATTTTTAATTTTAGGCACTTTGTTACTAGCAGCCTGTCACAAAAACACATAATCGTTTCCTTTAAATTTAATTGAATCTATGAGAAATGCCAAAGTTAACACCGTTTAATAGGCACAAAAATGCACCAAATAGTAATTTTGAAACCTGGCTTATCTCTGCATGGTGTTTGCTTAGAAAAATGAGGAGACTGGCAAGTGGAGGACAAAATAAGTGGAAGGGCTAAAAAACTATGTATAGCAGGTGAACTGTATCTGAAGTGGTTCAGAAAAAATCCTGACCCAGGATCTGAGAGGTGCACCTGACCAGTTGATCCATCTACAGTTCACTGGCGCCTCATGAGAAGGGTGGCTGTCCAGTAACCATTATTTAGGAAGAGACACAGGGAGAAAGAACTGGACTGAAAGCCAGTGGCAACGGGTCTGATTGAGTGATGAATCATAATTAAACATTTTTGGTTAATATCATCATTAATATGTATGGAGGTTGGGAGAGGTAGAACAGTGAGTATCTAGTGACTGTCAGAAGTGGCCAGTTAATTTACCCAAGGGTCCACATGAGGTACTGTGGTGGGGAGGTGCACCAATGAGCTGAAATCAATTCTGCTCAGTGTTCATTTTATGTGATTTTCTGGAAAAAGCTGGTCCTGACTGCTCCATAACTAGATTTGTACAGCTTAGTAAAAAGTCCTTGTTTTTTTTTTTTTTTGTGGGACTTTGCTAAACGAACCTTCAAATATCTGTTCTGCTCATTTAAGTTCTTGTATTTCTTTATTCAAATTGTAGTAATTAAACGGCAATCTGCTTTCCACAAGCTGAACACACGGCTTTACCTCTGACTTAACTGAAAAAGTGAAAAACTCTCTGTTAGGCATTTCTTTGGGACTAGCAAACAAATCTTCTAAATGTTGGTTCCAATGTATTCTGCATTGTTTTACTCTGTAAAACACAGTAAAATAACATGAAAACGATCCCAAACACACTGCCAGTGCAGTGAAAGCACGCCTGGATAGAAGAAAGCACAATGGAGAGCTATCAGTCATGGATTGGCCTCCCCAGAGTCTGAACCACAATATGACTGAAGCAGTGTGGGATTACACACTTAACTGCGACAAAAAGCAGACAACATCATTCAAGAGGTTTGAATGTCCTTCAAGAAGCTCAGAGAACTATTCCTGATAAATACATCAGAATTTAAATAGCATCTAAGATCTTGTGGGGCTTCCAGATACAGACGGACAAAATGGTGATGGCTGACCAACCGGACATAGTGGTGGTAGACAGGCAGAAGTAGACGGCCGTAGTGATAGACGTAGCGATACAGAATGACAGCAACATCAGGAAGAAGGAACACAAGAAGCTGCAGAAGTACCAAGGGCTCAGAGAAGAGCTCGAGAAGATGTGGAGGGTGAAGGTAACAGTGGTCCCAGTGGGAATCGGAGCACTCGGTACAGTGACCTCTAAGCTAGGCGAGTGGCTCCAGCAGATCCCAGGAAGAACATCGGAGATCTCTGTCCAGAAGAGCGCAGTCCTGGGCATCTGGTAGAAGACCCGAGCCTGAAGGATAGACCGCCCGCATTATGACGTTTCAGTCGAGGCCAACTTTGTCAAGTATCATGAAACAGTTTTTAAATGTTTTTATTTCATTTTCATTTCCTTTTTTGTTGTTCCTCTGAACTGTAACAGTGAAAATCCCAAAATTAAAAGGCACATTTAGTACTTTTATTTAGTAAACAGAAAGTAGGATTAAACTTGTCTCAGATATTTTATTGTATACGTCTCTAAATTAATTTAGAAGTCGGGGTTTTTGTTTCTTTTTCTCCTGTGCAGAGTCAAACTGTTCATGACTCCTTCAACAGGTCACGACCCCATGACATTTCTTTTTGTACCAAAACGCAGCTGAAGAACATTGAGACGATCTTTGACAGAAATGTGAAATTTGACAAACGAATAGATCAAGAGCTCAGAAACAACATCCTTCTGATCTGGAAAGGATTATGCATGCCTTTGTTACCTATAAACTGGACGACTGTATGCTAAAGTTAATCAATCATCTCTTGCCTGTTTACAATTAGTCCAAAAGGCTGCGACCAGATTACTGAGTAGGACGAAAAAGAGGGATCCCGTTCCTCTGGTGTTGGCAGCCTTGCATCCCTGTGCATTACAGAGTCCAGTAGAAAGTGGCACTGTTTGTTGTTTGTTGTGTTGGATACGCTCCCTGGAGACCTTTACGGTTTGCTTCTCAATCACTCTGTGGTTGAAGCTTATTTCCAGACGAGCTGATGCACCAAAAATTATGGCGTGACCTCCGGAATACCCCGAGACGAGCATGCGACTGTTTTTAAATCTAAAATAAAGACGCCGCTTTTGTGTTAAGCTTTTGCAAACTTTGGATGATTTATTGCTGTTTGGTTTTTCATGTAAACGCTGTGAATACGCATTTTGTTTCAAATGTGCTATATAAATAAAATGTTCTTCCTTAACCTACTGCTTAGTTTGAATTCCCTAACCTCTCATCACTTGCACTGAGGAACAAACACTCAGTGTTTCCTGACCCCTACTTTTTGTGACTCACTTTACAATTAATAGTTTCATTTAAAGTAAAACTTGAATAAAAAAACAAAATACTCCTTGATATATTTTGCCTTGCAGACAGACTAAAATGACAGTTTGTGTTAAAGGTGACTTAGATAATGTGACTTTAGCTTATGTATTATTTCACTGTTTAAACTGTGTTAATAATTACTAACTTGATTGCAGGTGAGGAGGAAGAGTGTGTGATTGAAGGCTGGAACTGCACCTTCCCCAGTCAGCCTATTGCTGTTCCCCCCAGCAAGAACACTCAGGAGCTCTGTAAGTGAAAATGTGAAGAAAGAAATGTGTCAGTCAGAGATTTCCTCGCTCTAAACAAATTGTTTCTGTGTCCAGGTACCCTGCTGGCTGACTTCTTCTCCTTTTATGCCAAGTTTGATTTTGCAAGTAGTGTTATATCTGTTAGGGAGGGGCGTGCACTTCCAATCACAGATTTCCTCAGTCAGAATAAAGAGGATGATGCTTTGCAAGAGGACCAGTCCACCAAGGCCCATCAGCAGCATCCCAAACTGGGCCCCCTAAACCTCTTGGATCCCTTTGAACTTTCCCACAATGTAGCGGGAAACCTGAATGAACACTGTCAGCGCAGCTTTCAGAGGGAGTGCCAGGAGGCTGAGAAGTACTGCCGCAGCCTACAGTATCAGCGAAAATCCACCAAGGGGAAATTGTGGGGCCTGGTGCGTTTATTTAGCCCATATGGGGAAGCGGAACCGTGCAAAACAGAGCAGCTGACCATCAGCATCCCGTTCAAGTCGGCCTCGCTCCCAGAACGACTGCGCGACGAACTGCACGCAGCGGGAGACGGTTTCCGGCTGCTGTGGTTTCAGAGAGTTTGCGCTGCTGTGGAGGAAGTACTGAAAAGCGTTCTGAAGTGTCACCTCGCTCCCTCTAAAGATGTCGTATTTGCCGAGGACTCGTCACTCAGTGACAGCTTTGACGGTGCCGAAGCCCAAAACGAAACCAGCCCTCTGGGTACAGTTGTTATCGGCGGCAAGAGGCCGTTGTCTTCTGGCAGCGACGCTTCGGTGTCGCCGCAAGGCAAAAAGCCAAGAATGGCGAGACGAGGGAAGCCCGAGCTCCCGCTGTGGACGTGCATGCAAAAACACACAGTCTGGGCAGGCAGGAGGAAAGTGAAACGAGAGCTGATCAAAGATGCTGACTCAAGGCCGGAGGGCAGCTGTGTGGAGCTGGAGTCCCAGGTCACGGCTTGCATCATTGAAAAAGAGCCAGAGCTCAAGGAACCCCTGGAGTTTAATGTTCAACCCCAGATGCTGGGAGGAACAGAAAGCACAAGGGCAGTGCTCAAGTTAGAGCCGAGCAGCGACAAGATAGGAGCGTTTCAAGACTTCTTTCATTTTCTGGAAGCTTTCTTACCCAAGATGGTAGAGACATTAGTTGAGAAAGAAGAGGCTAGTGTTTAAACTGGCATATGTCTCCATTAATGACAGATTTTCTTTTTTGTATTAGTTATGAATAAAAGATGTAGTAAATGGTGCGTCAATTAATCATGAAAAAAAGGGACAAACAGCTGTCTATTATATATGTGTTGGCTTTGTCACAGTGTTTGTAATTGTTTTCATTCATGCTGTGTGTTTGTACTTCTGAGTTCTTTCATGTTTCACATTGTAAGGTTGTGATTAGCCCAGTTTTAAGTTTGACGTGACTTTTACTGTCCTACTTTCTGTCATCCTGTTTAGTTTAGACGGCACCACAGCTTGTTTTCAGCCGAATAAAGGCCTTTTGTAAAAACGCTTCCTGTCCACACTTTCTTTTACATAAAGAGTTATAAATTGTAGGATATTTGCAAAAATAGAGTTGTTGGTTTCATGGTTTTCCAGAAAGAAGCTGGAAGCTAAGCTTTCTTTTTTTTTTTTTTTTCTGTTTCCCTCGTCGGCTCTGTGCTCACACGACTTAGACAGATGAGAGTAATTATTCAGGCAGGCAGTCTGCTTTATTACAGCAGGACAAGGTGGAGCTGAGGGATGCACAGAGCTCCCATGTGCTGATTAACATCATTCATCTCACTTTTATAGGGAAATACAGATGGTCTGCTAGTTAGATAGGCCTGTGGAGATAGCTGTGGTGATAAAGAGCGTTGAGATGCGATAGTACATGTTAATCTGACGCCGGTTCACGTTAATGACAGGATGTTTATTGTTGCCACATTATTAAAGAGGAAAGTGTAACGTATGACACAGCTGGTCACGATATTTGTGGTCCCTCAGGATTCACAGTGTATTTTGGGTCTGATTGCAATTAAAAACCGAAACAGGACTTCTCTGGCAATGTGCAGTTTTGACTTGATTTTTGGTCCATACTTATACTGCTGTGCAAAAGTCACGATCCTCCCCTCCTTCCTTTACATTTTGTAAGCAATATAATAGAAATAGCTTTATTGAAATGTGCAAACATCCGTGTTTCTGAGTGTATAAAGCAAAAACAGTGTTTGTACAAACTAACATGGTCAAACGTTAATATTTGGTATGACCAGCTTTATTCCTCAGTGCATCCTGAACACTCTTAAGAAGCTTTCTTGTCATTAAAAAAAAAATAGTCTTAAGGAATAGTTCTCCAGATGTCTTGATGGACATACAAAGGTCTTCTTTGGATGTTGGCTGCCTTTTTGTTCTGACTGCTTCAGTAATGTTAAGGCTCGGGCTCTGAGGAGGCTCATCCATGACTGATAGTGGGTCAGTTATGAGTTTTTCTAGCCTGGTCTGCTTTTACTGCATTGGCATCGTGTTCAGAATGATTGTCATGCAAAATGAAAATGATTTAATATTGACAATCAGATGCTTTCCACATTGATGGTGGATCAAAACCTGATGGTACTTTTGACAAGATCTCCAACATATTTAGTGACGACCATTTGAACCAAACATTGGATTCATCACTCCATCAGACCTGTTGTTACTGATTTTCACTCCAGTTCTTGTGGAATTTGGAATACCTCAGCCTTTTCTCCCTGTTTCCTTAACAATGGCTGCTTCACAGCCAAACAGTAGAAGGATCAACTGAAGGGTCAGATGTATCTCTCAGGTCCTGTGACAGGTTTTCCAGTATGACTTTCACATACTGGTCATTCTTGTTTTTTGTTTTAAATCCTGACACTATTTAATGTTTCCTCCACTTGTCTAGTGTCCTCATCTTTTTAAGCTCACCAAGAGATGGTGAACATTTTCCTTAAGGTCTGCCATTAAATTCAATCCAGAGTTTCAATTGTCATTAAACTTCATCTTGCGCCATCATCGGGGCGCAATTTATGTTTCTACAATATTTATGACAACAGGCAGTCGTTATAAATATTCTCCTGCTATCATCAGCCTGAGCTGGAATTTACTGCAAACAAAAAGATGATGGCCTGCTAAAAATGTTAAATCGGTAAAAATGTTAAATCTGCTAACAGTCAGCATTCTTATTTTAGCATCCACATTTGGCTCAAAGCACCTCTGTCCAGCCACACAGTCCCCACCTCTTTGTCTCGCTATGCCTTTGTGACAGCCATCGAGAGGAATTTTCCATCCATTTGTCCCGTCATCATGTAGGACACTTGAAGTCCTTTGGTAAATTTCTTTAAATCTGACACAAAAGGACTCAAGCGTGATTAAATTTCATAATCAGTGGTCGTAAAATCAAGTGTGATGATTGACATAATTCCAGAATTCATACCCAGTTCTCTGAAAAACCTAAATACCCTTCACCCTACCTTTTTTTTTTTTTACAAAAGTCAGACATGATAGGCTCCAAACCCTCAGATGCTGTAGTCGGGAAGTGGTTAAGAAAATAGATAGACGTCTTTGCAGATATATTTTCAAGTT
>VURO01011904.1:27542-53163 GCA_015108175.1 Pelvicachromis taeniatus
AAAAGTTTCTTTGTTTCTTTGTTTCTGTGGGTTTAAAAAAAAAAAAGCTGGAACAATTACTGTTGTTGTCTGTGGTTTATTCCTGATGGCGCTATCTTTCACCGGCTCTCCAGGCTACTCCAATATCACCATCGCTTGTTTTCAAAGGTGCTGCTGGTAAACAAAGACTCACACACACACTTTAAAGCCTGAGATTTAAAGTGATTGATTGCAAAACTGCCAGGGTATTTGCTGCTGGTCAGAGTCAAAAAAAAAACAAACAACATTACTAGTTGTGGCCACACTCATACAAGCTATTTTCCTCAAGTTTCCCTTCACCGAGGAAGGCAATCTGTTGTAAAAACCTCTCCTTCAAAATGGCAACAAGAGAGGACTGACACATCTCAAAGCTTAAGTTTTAGATTAGAATCAAGATTTTAAATATTTCTTTTTGTTACATTACACTTCTGCAAAGATACTGACAACGCACAAAGGTGCAACGCACATTGTGTGCATTGTGTTCCTTGCAAACTTGAGTTTTTTTTAATAGTGACTGTATGCATGACACACTGCATATGTGCACCTGTTTAATGATCAAGAGCTCAATGGAAGACCGGGAGGTGACTGAGTCATACAAATCCTATTTAAGATATATTATCCACGGTATTAACTCAGTTCGTTTTTTTATTCGCATTTGCATTGGAGTCACATTTGAGCACCACGGCAACCAGTTATCATCACATCACTGACACAGAAGGCCAAGTCTGTAACAGAATAATTCAAAGTGTCCTGCAGGAATGGAACCAGGAATGCTTAATTGAAAGCCAACGAATTTGTGTGTTTTATTTGGAAGCCATCATCACTTGTGTGGATGCATCAACACCAAGAAACTGGACAAACTCATATGGAGGCATTACATTTAGGCTTTGCTACACTATACACATCAAAGACAATTGTTTGTTTTTGTTTTTATCAGGTCCAACTAATTCCAGATAACCAGGAGAAATTAAAAATGCATCCCAGACAAGAGGATGGCTTTCAGGAGGTTATGGGTTAAAGAATAATAAGAACAGTAGTGTGGATTTGATGAAGGCTGTGGGGTGGGTGGTTCTCCCACTGTAGATTAAAAGCTTACTTGGAGACTATCTTGTTTCATATTGAATTAAATGAGGTCAGTGCAGCTGTTGAGATACAGCATTATGAAAGAGTCCAGAGATCTCGTTAGGAACCATCTCAAATCAAGACTATGGGATGGATATCGTTTTCTTCATCATCATGCGTTTGACTTCCCATCTGAGCTACACCATCCTCTTTATCAGTGAGATTCGGAGGTCTGGAATTGTTGTCTTTAGTCTTTAGCCCCGTGTGTCTAAGAGTCCAGAACAATCTTCAGTTTAGGTTGATGTATTTCAGTAAAGCAATCTTGATCTTTCTAAATACATTTCATTACTTTGGTTTCACCAGTATTCTTTTCTTTTGTGTGTTTGTGTAAAATCAGTCAACTTCTTAGACGTCTTGGAATTTTGAGCCCGTCTAAGCAGAGACTGTCTGATGAAGAGATCTCTTCTTTTTTCATTCTTTACATCATTTACAGTTTTATTTTCTGTTTTTTGTTTGCTTGTTTTTTTACAGTTGTTCAGGAAAATATTAATAATTCTAAATTCAATAAAGAATATGATCACTGAGTAAACAGCAGGACAGAAAGTCTTTACCATCATTAAAGCTGTCATCTCATCTCATCTCATCTCATCTCATCTCATCTCATCTCATCTCATCTCATCTCATCTCTAGGCTTGAAATATGTAATATTTTGAAAAAATATCTAGACATTGTTACTGTCATTTTAATGTTATTCCACTTTTCTCTCTTTTTATCCATCTAATAATAAATGGCTTCAAAATGATTGACGATAAAAGGGCTGGCCCTAAATCAGATGTTACAAGATGCTTTGCAGATCAGTCTGTTTTGAATGTCTCTTTCTGTGAAAGGGTCATGATAATTCATTATTGCTATTTTCTGTAAAGTAACGTAATTTGTCCCCAGTGCAAATATCACCCAAATGAAGACTTAAATATGATCTCCTTTCTGTGGCTCACCTGTAGAGTAACTTAGTGTGCCACCCCTCCCACTACCTCAAGGAAGTCCTGCCCTGCTTACTGATAATTGGCCGACATGGGTGGGTCACCAGTAATGCAGCTCACCTGGGCCTTCCAAGCTATAAAAGCTGGCCTAAATGAATTGCTCGGTCTCTCTCTCTCTCGTTCTCTTCCTCTCCACCTGACGGTCACCTGCTTGGATGTTTGTGTCTTGGTTAGTTTATGTTCAATAAATAGTCCTTCATTCAAGTAAACCTACTTTGAGCCAATTTGCGCTATCCTTATATAATTTGACTCTCACTATACACGCCTTATTTTACACTTAAGCAAGTCATACATTAACTGAAATGTCTGCACTCCTGTCTGGCCATTTAACCGAGGCTGCATTAGAATTTCTAACAATGGAAAATGGATACTTGAAAAAAAAAAATAGCTGAAGCGAATATGATGATCAGTGAGAGAGGATCCTCTTAATACGGTCATCTCAGGCAGTAGCTGGAAATGAGCACGGGTTGCCTTTAAGAAACAGCTCAATAACAGTAATAATGACAGTTTGCATTAATTAAAGGCCTTTTAAGGCATCCAAGGAGCACGTGTAACCCTTTTGAATTAAAAATGGACACACAACACGTGCATTCATAGACAACAATGACCGTCTTTGTTGCTTGATTAGTTATTGATGACCAACTAGTTCCATGAAACTCATTTGGTGTAATTACTAAAAGAATTGACTTTGGTAGGTGTGCACCGTGTCTGTTAGGCTCCAGGGTGAATTCTTCATTTAGATTCTCCCATGTTTTGAGTAATTGCCAAGTCCATGGGGAAGAGATCCCAAATCAATCCCTCACAGACTCAAAATCCCCACAGCTTTCAGGAAATATCAAATATCTCTGTGAGGTACTTTGCAATAACATCTACTATGAGCTCCTTTTTTCTTACACCTCACACTATAGAGGATGACAGATTTTCAGGGGATAGCTTGGGCTCCTAAATAACCCAATGACTTCCTTAATTTGTAATATATTTGAGGACATGAACTGAATTAAATCATCAGCCCCACTTGAGCTGTCTAACCTATGTGTCATCGCCCATCTGACTGCCACTGCCAGCTCGTTCATACACGTATCCGTTGGCGGGATATTGATGTAATGCGTCAGCTCTGCTTCCCAAAACAGACAAATGGTCACAATGAATGCTGCAGCTGGCAGAGAAAGCCCCCGGGGAGGGGGAGAAAGGAAATAATACGAGGTATCACTGGTTTGGAAACCAAATGACAAAATGTGAAGCCCTGACTTGTGCACCTGTTATTTGACCCCGCTGTGGCGAAGAAGCTCGTTTTATATGTGTGCGTGTGTGCACAGACAGACAGTAAGTATGTAACGTGAAAGAGAAATGTGTGTTATGTTTGGCCTCCATCTACAGCGCCCCTCATAGACCCCTTTGGAGCCATTTATGTGCTCTTGAATTATTGCGCTTTGCTGGTGGGCAGCCCCGTTTTGTCTCCAGAGGTGTGCAAACAGACCTGGCTGTCTGAAAAGCACTCTGCTCATATTAGCTGCTACCCCGTTCGGGAGATAAGGCAAAATAAAAAGGGCCTAATCATTTCCCCCTTACTGTCTGCAATGGCAGGAAGGAGTCAGACACTCTCCAGGCAGATTGCTCTTACATCACAATGGACTCCCTGCATATATGTGTGTGTGTGTGTGTTCTTATTTGGACTGGGAACTAGCTTGTGTAATGCAAATGGAAATGGAGGTGGGCTTACTATCTAAAGTAAAGACAGACTTACAGGAGAAAAGCTTTTAGGGCTACATTTGGAGAATGCAGGTAAATGCCTACAGTAAGTAGATTTGCTTAAGTTATGCTAAGCTAAAGAAGTCTTTCTTTGTAAATGTAATACATCAGCTGCACCAATATCACTAAAGAAAAGTTGGTAAAACTGAACAAGACGAGAAAGAAAAAGTTTTTAAAATCAGTGCCCCCCTCCCCAAAGGTGCTATTATCTTGGCCTCGATGGCAGTTCAAACACTTCTCCCCTATGCAGGAGTCCAAACTGCTCTTCAGAAGTGCATTAGCCGGGGCTTATTCGACTGTGAAAACTTCACTGTCTGCCCTTTCTCTTATCAGGGGCCTGTTACATTCTTGGTGTTTACTGACAAACATTGCACCAGGCTAATGAGTTTGCCTTGTGCATATTGTTGTTTCTTGCCATTGACTTTTATGGGCTTTTGAGAGAGTGCAAAGAGGTTGACCAGTGGAGTAGAAATAACAGGATAGCCACTGTTATCTTGGGGAAATGGGTGCTTACAATGAACAGGACAAATATCGGTCGTCTTGAATAGTAGACTACTTATTTATTATTTGATCAGTGTAATTTAAGCATCCTATTCAAACCTATCGGGTTGTTAAAAGCTGGGATTTACCAATTTAGATTCAATTTTTGCTATTTTGCGTCAATTTGAACATCACTGGCTGTATAAAACACAATTGCCTCTCACTATCGGTTTGAATTATTGTACAATAATTGCTTAGAAATGGTCAGAGCAATCAACGGACAATACCACAATCCACTTACAGCCTTTATGGCAAGGGCACATCCACTTTAATTTCTTGTTTATTGTCCAAAGCTTTGCAGAGGCTGTCAGGTGGAATTTATGCCTGCGTCAACTTGTTTTTTTTGACAAGGGCTTAGGGACAGACAAAGGAAAAACCTTTGTTTTTTACAACTCTATAAAACACATGTGAGAAGAGTTTTCATGACTTCCCTTGGGAGCCCAGTAGGACAAAATATGCTCTTATATTGTACTCTACGATGACAGCAGCTCTGATTCATGCATTATCTCACACGAAATGTTACTGCAATTGTTGACTTTTGATGCATGTCTCAAAGTTGTGGAGTAGTTTTGCTTTTCTTGCATTATGAGGATGATTTGAAAGCATGGAATAAACATGTCTGTGTCATGTTTATCCCTGTGTGTTTAATCCTAACTAATATAAAATTAGAAGATTGAGCAAAATGCATGATTTTCTTTTCTTTCTTTCTTTCTTTCTTTCTTTCTTTCTTTCTTTCTTTCTTTCTTTCTTTCTTTCTTTCTTTCTTTCTTTCTTTCTTTCTTTTCTTTTTTTTACAGATTCATGATTGTATACTGACTTTTTTAATTTTAAGCTAACCTTTGGGTTGTAAAATAGACAAGGTGTTGCAAGTATCCCCTACAGCTTCATTCCCACACAACAATTCAACAATGAAAAAATGCAGAGAAACAAAAAAACCTTTCCCATCTGCACACCTCCATCATGTGCAGACACCCTCAACTTGCACACAAACTTCAACAACAGCACTGCAGGATGCCTTCAGGCATCATGAACTGAACAGCGAATCGTGAAGATCCAAGATACACAGTAGTTGCTTCACATCCATGCATCACGAGGGTTAATATTATTATTTTCCATGTTTGGTTATTCAACACCTCATTAAATCGTTTAATTTAAGCATTCACTGAAAATGAAGCCCACTGCTGCCACTTACACGTGAGTGCAATGGTCCAAACACTCACGTGTGCCCTATGACCCTTACCCTAACAAAGGTTTTATGGCCATTTGAATAATGCATGCTGCGGTGATGATTCAAAGTAAACTAAGCATGTTCAGACTAATAATTACACAACTAAGGACAATTCTGGAAGTCTCTTTTCTTAAAGTCAGAAATTTCCACAAATCTTTTTAAAAAAGGTGAACTTTGGTTGGCCAATTCTTATAAGCATGACTGTATTTTAATATTAAAATACACTTTTTGTCATTTTTTTTTAAATCCGTGCCATCACTACTTTGTCTGGTAAAATTAAACTCCCAGGTTCCCCCCAAAAAAGTTAAATAAATAAATAAATAAATAAATAAAATAATTAAAAATAAAAGTAAATAAAAGATCAACTGACATAAACTTTCGGATTCTGACATAATCACTTACTAAAGGTCTTCTGCTCGGCTCAAATTTATTTTGGAAAACAGACAGCAATGTCTGCAAATGAACAATAATATGCCAGGATTTAGAAAGCGTTGATATTTATGATACTTGTAGTGTTTTTAATTTGGATTTGTTTTTTTGTTTTTTTTTACATACTATCGAAAGGGATGGGGGAAATGTAACTCTGGTTTGATGTCAATTAATTTTCTCAATGTTTCTTTGTTGGAAACCAAGAAAGGAAGCGAAGGGAACTATAAATCTATGCAGCAAAATTTATAGTTGCATTGCTGGATCATAGACAACACATTAATCATATAATGAATTCATTCATATAAATGCAAAGAAGTACACAAAGTTTTACGCTATGGGACAAGGCAGTGTTCCAAAATATCAGTTCACTGAGTAATCGTGAAATAAAGCAGGACTATGTGAGAACAATGATGGGCTACAGAGTTAATATGTAATGTGTGTTATAATGTGTTCTGCCACATGTTAAACATTATATATCTCACTCCTATTAAGACCACGCTATGGTTTCTAAAGAGCGGTTTGTGTTTTTTCTATACCCTGATTCGCTGTTCGTGGTGCTGAACCCACACTGGCTAATAAATAAGTAAAATCGTCTTTTCTTCCATAAACCCAGTAAAACTTAAGAATTCAGATAAAAGTCAAATATCGTTTAGTATAGTTTCAGCTTCTTCTTCTTCTTCTTCTTCTAACCCTTTTCTTTTGGGGGGGCATAATTACCCTATTAACGCACGGCCACTAAAGCCGGGGGGGTGTGGTTAATCGTTAACTCGGTGCGCATCAGATGTCCATCCTGACTATATAAAAACGGTGAACTGAGAGGAGAGAAACAAGAGAGGTGCACTGCCGAGGTGACAGTCACATCATCAGAAGACTAATCAGACAGTAAGTTGTTTCTTGCTCCTCTGTTACGTCTTGATTTTTAACCTCACCACACACACAAGCTGCGAAACTTATTGCCACTTTGCGTACTTTCATATAACCTTTGTAATACTCTCTATTTCTGTGAAACAGAGCCTTGGCATATTTTTCTGTGATCGTTCCTTGCTGTTTCTCCTCTCTCCTCAGATGGCCAACACGCTCAGATCGTGGATGATGCTTGCAGCGCTCGTCGTTTGCATCCTGGTGTGTCTGAGCAGTTTTGCGGACGCCTACCCTCCCAAACCAGAGAGCCCCGGGAGCGACGCCTCACCGGAGGACTGGGCCAAATACCACGCAGCCGTCAGGCACTATGTCAACCTCATCACCAGACAGAGGTGAGTAACTAAAATAAAGTTAAAGGAGTAGCGCAAACCCGGGTGCGCATCAGGTTTAGTTTATTTTTTTTTCTCTTAACTAAGCGAATATGTCAGATAGAAAAGGTGAGAAAGAAGAGAAGAAGGCTAATAGATGCTGGATAAACTTGTAGTGATACCTCTTCCTGCTCTGGTTGGATCAGATACAAAGTCCAGCTCCTTTGATGTGAGGGATTAAAGTCTTGGGCTCAAGGACAGGTTTGCAAGGATTGCCAAATTGGGCATGGAAGCCCACCCGTTGTGGCATGACTCAGTCACGTAAGGTTTGTTTAACACTTGAAATCAACACTTTTCAGATTCTGGTGAAGAGTCCAACTCTTTTTCTTTTTCTGCAATCCAGACAACACTTCTGGGTCATTATGCTTAATAATTCTGCTTAATAGTGACAATAATACAGCAGAGCAGTCTGGCTTCAGACCAGAGGAAAGACTGTCACGCTTGTGTTGATACTACAAATCTTCTTATACACATACTGGAACACCACAGATTTTATTCATTTTCCTTGTTCCCTGACAGGTAAAAGTCAAAGCTGAGTCATAAATATTCAGAGTTAGATTTGTACTTCTCTGGGTGCTTAGGTTACCCTGTAGATGGATGCTGAGTGTAGTCAATAATATCATTAAAGGTAATTAAAAGAGCTGAATCTACTATTGAACTCAAAGGGCTTCACAATGCAGCCCCTCCTACCTCAAATAAAAGCAGGTTTGTTCTTCAACGACCAGGCATTGATTTTCAGTAAAGAGACTTCAGTACTATAGTGAGAGCTGATTGGTATGTTTGCTTTGTTGTACAGTGGGCAGTGAACCTGAAAATCCTCTTTTGCACTCAGACAATTGCAGAACTGATATGTAGACTGCAGAGACAAAAGAAAGAACTGACTTTTAGAGACTCAACAAGCAGCATTCAGCTGACCTGCCTTGTTCTTATGTTGAAATTCATAGTGAGGCTCCTGGCGTTACACCAGAGCACTTGATGAAATGCTCATGCTGAAGAGCAGAGAGCGTTATCACGTGAGTAAGAACCCCTAATATTTAGTTGTACTCGTTAAACATGCTGGTGTGGACTTTCTTCAGGTATGGGAAGAGATCAACCCCTGAGGAGGCGGTGGCCTGGCTGCTGTATGGAGGAAATTCAAACCAAGACACTGAGCCACGGTGAGTAACATGCCATGATGCCTAGAAGATTGTTTTATTTTTAATGTGAAAAATTAAAATAGGAGTATCAAATTCACTAGGTAGGCTAATAACTAATATGAAATAAGACTTTTTACCAGAAAGTAACAGTTAGTAATACTTAGACTAAACCCGGTATACTATTTAACTATGAGACATCTTTTAGCGCTTTTATAAACCACTTATTAAGATGCAGTGGGCAAAAAAAAAAGTTCAAATAATGAAACCATTTTTAAAAAATATGTCTCTTTTCTTAACAGCTCTGACTATGTTGACCAGTGGTAAACGAGTCCAATTTCAACACACAATCCCGTACTACCAAAACATCCTCAAGAAGCAACCTGCTCGGGATCCGGTGATGCCATATGTTTAATTATATAATAAGCATGTATGCCTATTTACTTCACTGTTTGTTTGCTCTTCTAAGTACATGTAATAATTCTTCTCCCAAATGTGTAAATAATTTGTATTGAAATCAAACTTTACAATAAACACTTCTGTGAATTTAAAGTATTACACCGACCAATGTGTGCATTTGTGTTCCTGCGTTATTATTATTATTATTAGTAGTAGTTAGGAGTAAGAATATTTGTAGTAGCTGCACTGTAACTGCACTGACTTTGATTGCCGCTAGGTGTCACTATATAACTAGAAAACACACATTTCCAAGTTATGCTCTCCTACTGCTGCTCCTGTATGGGTTCACATCGACGGCAGTGGACAGGCTTTAACTTCACACGGGGGCACGAGCCCAAAAACACGCGTTTGTCATCACAAAGCCTTCTTGGAAGTCCTTTGGAGGGGAAACAAGGACCAGTGCATAATATCCGACAGCCTACTGGCTTTTAATCAATGGATCTATTTCTATCAGCACGCGAGCCCTTTTATGCGCTGTCTCGTTAAAGATAGCAGTTTGTGTGGGTAGCTGCTGGTTTTGTGAAAGTGACTGCACAGAGGGGAAAAAAAAGGCTGCCGAGCTCCAGCACCTGTCAAGACGACCAGTGTTGATATCTCACACCTTCTTCTTGCTGCATCTCATATCGAGAGGGCGTCCGGATAAAGGTGACCGGGCAGGTGAGCACCTCATCCTCTGGTTTAATTTTTATTTTTTTCACGCGGCGTTTAGTTTTTAGTGGCAGTGGGTAGCGTTAATGCCGTTAACCGAAGCACAGCCTTTCCCAGCGGCGTTGTCTACATTCCCCACTCGCCAGGTGACTACTGTTACTGGCTACGCGCAGTCTTCATTACCCCGTCATTAAAACTACCCTACCCTACACAAAGAAGTCCAGCTATTTCATTCCCTTGTCTTTATGAGCGCTAACGAGGAGAAGAGACCGTGCTGCCGTTACGAATTCTTGTTAAAATCCAGGTAATGTCGTGGAGTCGTTTGTCGAGGTTACGCTCATCCGCTGAGGGGGGGGGCTAATGCAATTTTTATTGAGCTAGCCTAATTGGCCTCAGGCTACACGCTGTTTGCACCTGTGTAAAGTCAGAGCAGGCAAACAGAATTGCTCTGTATGACAACCTAATGCAGAATTATTGTCTCTTCCTTTTATGTGCAATGAAATTATTTATTGGGAACATTGGTAAGGCTGGATTTGATGCTACTGCGCATGCCCGTATAGTGGGGATAAGTGCAGGTGTTTGAGCGCGTGAGGACTACCCAACCAACAATACGCAACAATGCTGACTTGTAAATAAAGAGTAATAAGAGAGAAGGTACACAATAAAAGGTTTATTTGGGCATAGAGCCGCAACGTAATCTATAATGTGAAATATTATCGTTATATTCATTTAAAATGTACTGCTATTGTCTTTAAATAAAAATAAAACAACAACCTTTGTTTCTGATTTAGCATGCACATTATTATTATTCCTTTAAGCAGGGACAATGACCATTGCCTTTTATTTTACCTTCAAGTTAAAATTGAGAAAACCATAGAACTACTACATTGTGTTTAATGCTGATGCCTAAAAGTGTGCCTTCTTTAAAATGTATCCCAGATTGTTCTTCAACAATTTGTAGCTAACAGGTTTGTTTTGATGACGGTAGGACTGGACAGCCATAAATTTGACCAAGGTTTAATTTTTTTATGAGTGTTTTATGATAATAATGGTTAAAGATTCACTCACTGAAACAAGTGTGCATTTGACCATTTAAAAAAAATAAAATCTTTTATCCCATGTCCTTTGTGTCATCCCTCATACCTGTATGTCAGCTTGCCTCGTGTTTCCTGAGATTTCTGGTATTTGGGATCCCTGCTCTGCAAATATTTTGGACTTTCTGTATTCACTTTGAGCTGACAGTTTTAAAACTGAATTTTGAGTCTAAGTTTCCTGAGTCCTGCATTTGGATCCATAATCTACAGGATACATTGCTGAGTTGTAACAGATGTTTGTAGTATGTATAGGAGATTGAGGATCTGTTGCTGTAGTATGACGTCAGCTAAGACAGATTTTATTCACTTATTTAGATCTTGACTCAGGAGCACTTGATAAGACATCTGTCACTTCTGTAAAAATAACGTTAATGTGGAGCAGCTTCAAATAATAATAACAAATAAACATGTTTGAGTTTCATGTTGTCAAAGACTGTGGCTTTTAGAGATTTTCTTAGGGTGTAACAAATATTTTTCCCTCTGGAGGAAAGTGTCTGGTTGATATCTCCTGTACAGAAATGAATCGTTACAGTCTTGAATTTTGCCCTTTCCAATCCAATCTCTTGTCATAGTAAGAATTTATTCCAAGTTTCCCTGAGAGCACCATAACAAAAATAAAAATGGCACTGTTGGATTTTTATATTAAATCGCAATCAAACAGGTCTCATTCAAAGAGCTTTTTTTTTTTTTTTACTGGGATTAAAGAAACTTCTTCCTTCTTATCAGCTTTATTTCAGAAGTGTGAGGTTTACCATAAATTTCCCAGCTTTGGGGACCAGCCAAAAGACTGGCAGATCTGGCTTCACCTTGACATAAAGATTTCCGAAGGAGTTCTTTAATCATTTAAGAGCTTTCCTTTAAACTTTTTTTGTTGTTGTTGTTTATATAAAGTGAAAATATATGCCTCGCACAAGGAAAATGTGAATAAATGTAGTTCTAGGCATTGATTCAGATCAGGACAAAAATGTCAGCATGTCATAGCCTCAATTTAGTGCATAAACAAATACTAATCCATTTGTGTTACTCAAACTTTAAGAAGTGTCGTGTGAGTCATAACCAAATAAAATAAAAATAAAAACAAAAATAAAAATGTTATGATACATAAAGAATAATCTTAATTAAACCACTTTCAGTGATTCTCAACTGTGACTCTGTTCAGATACTGCTTTCACAGCCCCAGTGATGAATTACTGCATCAACTAGGAATTCTAATCAATTGTAGCAGGCTAAAAGAAAGGCCCCATCCACGCTTGATTCCACAGGGAGATTAATGAGTAGTGGTTCACATAGCCTCAGCATCTTTTGCCAACCTTTATTCATAAGAAATGACCTGCTCATTACTCTCTACCTGCCACCTCGGCCCCTTCGGCACCAGGCGGCAACTTGCAGAGCTTTAAAAGGGAGCCAAAGTGAAAGTGCCAAAACCTACAGTCACTAGAATGGCCACTTGAGGGTGGTTGTAAGAGTGAATCCCAACAGATCCCACGTTTAAATGCCTAATTTGACAATAGAAATAAACATGTTCATATCCTGGAAAAAAAAAAGAAAAAAAAGTGGACTTGTCATCTACCAGGCTTCATTCTGCTAGTTTACATACCTGTTCTAGACCTCTCTTTTGGGGGACAGAATTGTAATGCAATTTTCCATTTCAAAGGGTGTAGCTATCAGGACATTATAAAAAGTCATCTGTTCTTTTCCAGGTCCAAATGCAACCTCACAAACAACACATGACATAAAACACAACATTACTTATTTAGCAATAAAAAAAAATACAGAAGCAGTGGTGGACAACTGAGTACATCCTTCCTGCTTCCATAGGAATAAATGGCATAAGTACCAGTCAGGTGCTGCTAATCAAAGGCATTTGATTAACTGATCATCAGTAAGATGGATCATCTTTATAAAAGCAAAGGTTTTTGCAGTTTGGCTGGTCTAGCACATTTAGGTGTGTTTTATTGTTAAAAAAGCAATGGTTGTCTTCTTGAAAAAGGTTATAAGGCCATTGATAAAGAACATGAACTTTATAATTCTACACATGGAAAACATTCAAGATAATTGCCAATCTTCTTAGGCATAGCCATCCCAACAAATTAACCCGAAGGTCAGACCTTGCAATGCTCAAGAAAAACTTCAAGGACCCAGCAACTAAACATTGGATGTCAGATAGACGTGCCGATTATATCTACATATAATCTATATTGGGTACTTCAGTCCATAACCAATTCTGGACACCTGTACGATGTCCAAACTAGGTCTACAATTTCGACGTCCAACCACGACCCCACTTTGACATCAATATATGCCGTTCAACATTTGAACTTTGGTCTGCGTTCCTTCACACATAACTGTTACTGTACAAAAAGATGCCCTCCACCCTCTGGAAACATGGGGCTACAGAGACTATAGAACCAAAAAGGACTTATATAATGAGTCAAAGTTTGACATTAAAAAGATTTAACCCTACATGGAGGTCGTACGGGTGACAACACTAGACGTTCAGTAGACGTTGAAAAAAAGACGTCGCCTGGCGTTACAAAACAACCCCTTCGGTGGACCAAAATTAGACGTGCAAAAATGACACTTCGACGTCACTTTGCGCAGTGGGGAAGAGGGGGGGCAAAATTGCTCCACAATAATGTGAGACTGATAAAGTCATACAGAGAATGATTACTTCACATTATTTTGCTAGAAGTGGTTCTACAAGCTATTGAATCATGGGGTGTACTTAGTTTTATCACACGCTGCTTCTGCATTTCGGCTTAGATTTCTCTTGGGAAAGAGTGTAATTCCTGTTTCACATGACTGTACCCGTTCGCTGTGTTTACTAAAGCTGTTTTCACACTACTGCTGTATGAAGCAACCAGTCATTTTTAATGGAAGCTGCTGAAGAGACAAACCGAAACATTACAAAGCTGGCATCAGATGTTGTTGGCGTACTGCAGAGCTGCTAGCAAAATGAATATGGTGTACTAAAAGTATCTGTATTGCGCTGTAATTTTTTAAATATGTTTACACATGGCGTACTGTATTGCATTATTCTTGATAAATACTGATATTAGTCAGGCGAATGTAAGTTATTTCATGTAAAACTTATTGGGTTCGCAGAAACACGTACAATTAAATTCCATCACGACAAAAAAAAAAAAAGCGATCCTTTAATGAAATCCAGCCAGGGTGCTGATTGTTAAAGCTCCCCCTGGGTAGCTCACAGCACTTTGCCTAAGCCCTTTACCCTTTCACTGATACATAGGTGACATTTAGGTCTAATTACAACCTCTGTCACCAGAGGGAAAAGGAAGAGTTGTAACACTTAAACCACAGGCTATTAAATATCTGGTTTTCAAATGATATGCAGTGATTTAAACTAAATTGTAGTCATGTTGCTTTAAAATAGAAAATTGGTTGTGTTTTGGGTTTATTTGCAATGCAGCATATAGCCAACTAGCAAACGCAAAAGACAGAAGAGATAATGAACTTAATTGAACTATTTGAGAATCACAGACTATCTCGTGGCAGAAATGGCCACGGGGTCTGAAAGCTGTTAGCTGATACTTAATCATTTACCATCTACTATTTGATTTTTAAAGCCCAGTTAAGATAAAGTTTCATTATCAACCTCAATCTCTTCAACGGAAAACTACATCTGGTGTTTTTTTTTTCCATGTTGTTTTTTCCTGCAGCCAAACTGTTGTACACTGGGTGTATTAATATGCATGTGGGGAGCAGAGCACACTTTTATTTTGAATCACTCAACCATTCAGTACTGATTTAAACTGCTCTCCAGTTATTTTTTCCTTCAAATGACCTCCACACATTATCATGATATGTATCAGTATTTGTAGTGACTTGAAAGTTAATATGATCATCAGAAGGTGACATTAAGGGCACTTCTTCCATTTTTTTTAAGGAACAAAGCATGAACGTACCAATGTTCTCCTAGAAGATACCCAAAAGAAATGCTTAAAGTAGTTTTCATGAGACCTGCTAAGATATAATATGTTATTTCTGTAAGAGTAATAAAAATGAAGGACAGAGGTCGCTTTTTCAATGATGCCAATGTTCACATTTTGGACAGAGAAGACAGATTGTTTAAAAGACGAGTGAAAGAAGCCATCTATGACCACTGTGAACGACCATCTTTGAGCAGAGGCGGTGGGTTACGACACCAACTGTCTGCCATCTATAATCCAGTTTTGAGATCCCTTCCCAGACGCCTTAATGCCCACACACATCCTGGGCCTCTTGACCTCAGTAAATCACATGAAAGGGTGGGGCTAGGTTTCACAGCGGGTTCACCTGAAAACTTGGCTGACTGTGACCCACACCCGTTTTCACACCTTGGCTCATGTGATTAGGTAGAGGATCAATAGGAGGTTCATGACCCTTTTGGGGACGCTCCCATAGGGCTTAAATCTGTGACTCTCCACCAATTGCTCTTAGAACTGACAAAGCTTCTCAGATGAGAGATGAAATGTCTTCAAGGAAACTTAAAGAAGTCCAGACGCTTTTCTTTCCAAGATCTTTAGACTACGATGACCTGGATGACTGATGTCACAGACATATTTTCATACCTATATCTTGTATTCTTACAGGACCCTGCTTAATTTAATTTAATTTATTATGTTTATTTTAGCTGCATGTCATAGGCCGGGGGAAACAACATTTTGATCCTGTGTTTGTTCTGTACAGAATTGACAATAAAATTGACTTTGAGTTTTCCATTTTCAAGAGGTTCACTGTTCCTAAGAGTATTTATTGGTCTGGTTTGTAAAAGATCATAAAATGAGCGTCGGCGTGTGTTCATCATTAGGTTTATTTATAGCATAATAGTGTCATAAGCTAGGTTAGGGCCAGTCAAGAACCAGTTAAGGGCCGGTCATGGGCAGTTGTGTCTTTGACGTATTTTACATGCACATACTGATAAAGAAAGAACATCATGAAATGCAAAATGATAGGAAAGCTTGAAATATCACTTTGCTACAAACTTGTAGCACTTGTATCCTGTTAAAAGGTGCTGATCGTGATCTTATTAGTCATTAGACTCCCACGTTAGGAAGGTGTGGTTGGGGCATTCCTGTTACCATTATGCTAACATCAATAATATGGTAAGTGCTGTGACTTGGTGATTCCTGAGCTCAAACACTCGTATTTGGTGGTGAACGCGATTAATTTGTTCTTGATTGGATTCGAACTCTCATTATTGTGAAGTATAATCAAACAATGATAAGAAAGACACTTACTTCAGTACGTCACACATTAAAATAATGTGTGAGTTTTGATGGCTCATGCGCCAGAGGAGCTGCTACCTTACTAACATTTTGGTTTTTAATTAAACAGATTCCTGCTCCTGGTGTTCCAATGCTAGCATTACACAGAAGTGGTAATGTATGGAAGGCTCAAGTTATTTCAGGATGGGAAAACATCACATATTTTTATTAGTTCCAAAATATGATGAGTTTAAAGTGTGATTTGTACATTATAATGCACATGTAATACACTGACTGTATGTGAAAACACAGAAACATACACATATTATTGAAATTGCACTTATTTTTCTAAAGACAAACGGGGCTTTTCATCGTCTGTTTTGAAGATGAATGGCCCATTTACATGAATGTTCCGAGAATGTGCTTGTCTTTATTTACACTAAACGAAAGGGAACATTTTTGGAGTTTATTATTACTGTTACTATTATTAGGCCTCTTGAAATCAAGTTTGACTTCATATCAGGTAATAACCATGAGTTTAATATTCCCCTGGAGAGTTACTTTGGAGTAAACTGTGCCTCTATATAAATAAATAAGAAAAGACCCAGAACGTTTGTTTTGTCCATTAAAAACAGCATGCAAGTATCTACCAGTGAAATCCAGCAAAAATATATTTAAGTTGTGTGTAGACTTTGTCCAAAAAGGATGCTTAAGCATCTTTTTTCTCTTCGGTTCATTCCAACAGTTTACTTAACTAATACCATCCTAATTTAGATTAGACGTGCAATAAAAAAATAGTACAGCTGCCTACAGTTTTTAACAATCAATTTTTTGAGTTGTTCTTTGAATAAATCAATAGTATAAACAAATAAAAAAGAAAGCTCCAAAGATAACAAAAAGCTCCTCTTTTATGAGACATGGTACTACAAATCCTTGAATTGAGCTGTCAGTTCAAAAGATATAATGCTGCTCAGTCACGACATTCAATTGTCCTGATTTACTTTATTTTTTTACGTTTAAAAAATGTCTCCAGACTTTTACAAATGTATTTGTTTTGGTTTTTTTCAGTATAAATGTCATATAATTTGTGTTTTGTGAAACATGGTTGATAATATTTTATCTCCAGCACAGTGTTTTTAGCTTTTTGCATTTAAAAGACAATGTTCAGTCATGTCCAGTTTTTAATTACCACTGTCTTTCTGTATACAAAGCAAGCAGAGGTAGCACTGGGTCTAATTTAACACTTCTTTTTTTTTTTTAACGTCACTCTCTCACAATGTTTCAATTAGAGATGCAACAACTGTCTTTCCTCTTGGCTGATTCCATCTTCTGATGGGTTTTTTTTTCTACACCTGACCTGCCAATACCGATTTCTGCCAAACAAACAAAAGGAGGTCCAACTAATTTATATAACAAAACAGTTGTTGTGTACATACATTATTTTCCCGTATGTTTATAAATTAATTAGATAACATGTCACCGATAATTCAGCTGCACGCATGTGTGAGTCTGACAACATGATTGTCTCATACAGAATGTTTCCTTGTTTGGCTCTTTGAACTAATGGGTGTTATGTAATTCTCCCATAGATTTATTTGTGATTTGTTATTTGGTGTCGTGTGTCTGTTACAACCTTAACTTTAGCTGGTGAGATCTGTCAGAATGTATTTCCAGGCTGTTGTGTGAATGCTTTTCAAATATAAAGCTAATCTGAAATAATTTCCACAGATAAAGAGCAAAGCTGAGTTGAAGTGTAGCTCAAACACTGCAATAGACCCAATTTTAGCTTCAACTTATTATTATTTTACGCATTTTCCCTTGTTGCCATGGCAAAGCGCCGGGGAACAGAAAAAGAGCTGCTCACGGTTGTCTTGGATACGACAGTTTTCCCTTGTAAAGTAATGAGAGGAGCTGAACCTGTGGGAGCACAGGGTTATTTTTAGGCGTGACGCCAGCCTGCATGTGTGGATTAAGACTTGTTTGGTTGCTGGTGCTTGTGTGCTCGCATGTGTATCTATATGTGTGAGCATGTGTGCAGGCTTTAATGCAGCCTCAAGGTTTTTACACTTGGCGTACAAACACCTGAGCCACTGCTTGTGTCATTGCTCCAGGCCAAAGTGTCCTGGACCGTGGAATTTCAGAAAATTTGGACACAGACTTTCTTTGCAGTTGTATGCCACATATCTGCAAGCACTACCTTAAAGGAAATGGAGTTAATAATACATTTACCACAGTGCATGGGGTTCACACAAGTGTATGCTTACTGTCTGCGCAACAAAGAATTCCCTTAATGCAGAATTAAGAATTCCCTTCAACTTTAGGGATATTTTTAACTCAGCAGCTGACCTTTGACCTCGTTATTCTGTGTTGCAGCAATCTCCAGAATAATGTTGTTCCACTGGAAATGTTTAGTAAGCTATATTTAAATGAATATAATTTTTTATGTGCGTCAACCACCAGAACCAAACCTGCTGCTGGCCTCTTGTTTTGATGAACTGACAGTTGATGTAGAGATGAAAGCAGGCCGGCAAATGTGATGTCATGACAGCTGCTCTCTTCCTGCGATACAGTGAGCAAGATGGAGATCTGCGTGAGCGTGTGTGTGTGTGTGTGTGAGCTGACTAATGTGGACCCAAAGGGAAAAACCACTCAGAGAGCAGAGATAGTTTAGATGCTGCGATACAGTATTACAGTGGAGACACACTGACCCACAAGCTGCAGGCAGGGTTTTTTTTTAGTCTGTAGTAGAAAGGCAGTTAGTGAGAAATGCTAATTTTGAACAATTTCACCCTTAATGTTATTTTTGAGAAATACCTTTTTTATCCTTGATTGTAGAGCTTGATTACTGGTTACATGTAACAGGCTATTCTCTCTGAAAATGGCACCAATTACCAAGAAAATGCCTCGGCTGGTTATGACCGCCCCATCATTGACTCTCGACTAATTTACCGTATTAATATTACAAAAGGCAGAGTAGCAGAGTAAAAAGCTCAAAAGGTTCGGCTCTCTTCCCGGCACCCTGTCCTTCCAACCCTCCTGGTGTGTCGGTATCTTGCACGGCCGAGTTCGGCTACAGTCGGCTTTGACTTCTTAGCTGCTGTGTGGTCTTTGCATACTTGTAACAAGCGATGTCATTTCGCAGCACAAACATGGGATGCCTCCAATAAGCCTGGGGGGCTGGTATGTGGTATTAGGGACCTGATCCACACAGATCAGAGTTTTGAGTTCTTTAGTGTTTAAGAATTTTACTGTTACACTTTTAGAAAGACAGCGTGTATGTGTTCCCATCTGAAGTGCAAAATATAAATGTTACGAAAATTTAAAAAATGAATGAAAAAAAGTTGAAGAATTACAAATTACTCAATAAATAAAACAGGATACACAGGCTGTTAATTAATATCTCAGGCCCAAATGTCACATTTTAGTGGATAACAGAGAGGAACTCTCAACCATATTGAACCATATTTAATTTTAAAATGAATTAGTGGACACAGGCTTTTCAGTCAAATGCCATTAGAAAGGACAGTCCACCACCAAAGATTTATAATTTTGCTGTCTCTAGCAGTCGTGTGGACAAGTGGAGTGTAAAATGTCTGGTAGTGATGTTAATTTTAGGTTGTGTGAATATTGGCACCCTGGTAGCTGAAAATGTTGAGATTTCTAACATGTGTTTGACATTGTAAAGGGAATGTATTTAAATCTAACTGATAGCAGACTTGCAGAAAATTAAGTCAAAATAAAAAATTCAAAACTTCTAATGAGGTGGAAATTAATGAATTATCCAGAGGAGAACTAAGCTAGTATTTAATTTAAGGTCAAACAATACTAACAGTAATAGTGAAGGGAATTCGTGGATTTTAGTTATATCAGTTATTATTTGGACAATTATTGGGCAGGAGTTATACTTCCTTAGTACTGACTTAATGTGCTTTTAATATTTTTTCACTTTTCTAAATGATTCTTTTCAATTGTTTTCCTCTGGGTTTAAGAGGTAGGATATGTAGTGAGAGTCACCTTCTTCTTGCTTCTTTAGTATCACTACTTGCAGGTCTACGTAGGGCAGATATGAAAGTTTATAACTTTTTTTGTGATGGCAAGACAAAAGAAGGAAGGAGGAGACGTCTAACCAGAGCTGGTTGGAATGAATATGGTCTGAACAGTCTGATAAAGACAGTGTAACATTCTGACCACAGACAGGTGAAGTTAGTAACACTGATTATCGCTTCATCATGGAACCTGGTTTGATCTAACGGACGAGCAGCTGTAGCTCAAATTGTTAAAAAAATGTATATTGCTTGTTCTGATAGAAAGGTGTCAGAATAAACAGTTCATTGCTGTTTTTTGTGTTTGGGGCTACATAGTCACAGACCAGTCAGGGTGCCCATGCTGACCCCTGCTCACCACTGAAAAAACAAACCATCGGAGCCATGGAAGAGAGTGGCCTCTTCTGATGAATCATGTTTTCTTTGGCATGACACCAGGATGCACTCTGGGGAGAAAGGCAAGCTGGTGGAGGCAGTCTGATGCCTCAATGGAAAAGCTTGGAAAGCTTGGGTCCATGTGGATGTTACGATGACACGTACCATCTACCGAAGCATTGTTGTAGACCATGTACACTCTTTCATATAAATGGTATTCCCTGATGGCTCTGGCCTATTTCAGCAGGATAGTGCACCCTGACACAAAACAACAATGGTTCAGGAATGGTCCTTGACCTTGAATTTCCCCATGTTTTAATCCAGGTGAGCATCTGTGGGATGTGTTGGACAAACATGGATGCTCCACCTCACAGATAACAGGAGTTAAATTTAGATTTAGATATATTTTTTTTACAGGAAGCTCCTCTCAGACATGATTATCACATCGAACTTTAATGCAAGTAAATAAAGACACATGCTGCTTAAGAAAAAAAAATTCCCACTGTTCCATCCACTGTTATATAATAACATGCAGAGCTTGTGAACACCCATAATAAGGCAGCTTTTTGTTTGTGTTCTTTTCCCATTAATCCACAAAATTGTTCCCTCTAACTCATTTCTACGTAATTGAGCAGACTATTAAACAAATTGGTATATTCAGATAAAACTGCTGTCATACCAAAAAATAATTTTTTGTACTCTATGACGATTATTGAAGATCTTTTTTTTCAGTGACCCAGCTCTTTTACATCCATCCCTTGTATTCTCCTCTTCAGATCAAGTACTGCCCTCCAGTTATAATCAATCCACAAAGAGGAACGACACAAGGCCTTTGTCCGTTCTATCAAGCAACCTAATGAGAATATTTTCCATCTGTGGTTCATCATTATGTAAATTACTTTTAAATATACAATTTTGGACACTTCCAGTATCATTGCATGTTAGAATTAAGTTCAAATGCACGCACGCCCAACTATTAGCAATTCCACCAAACTGTATGTCAACCCTAGTTTGTTGAAGCCATCCTTCTGTCTGCACAACTGAAAAAAAAACCCCCAGGAACAATTACTAATCGCAAAATAATGATAAAGTTGCATACACTTAAAATTAACATGCACAAAAATGCAAATGAAAAATGCTCTCTAAAGGCCAGTAACATTCAGTTGGGTTTTATTATTCCAGATTTGATATGATATGGCATGTCTGGGGGCAAAGAGAAGTAGATTTATTACATAAGGCAAGCATAAATGGCCAAAAACCACAGTCAGAATCAAAACACGTGGCCCAGTGGAACCAGTCGAACTAATAAAAGCATAATGATATACAGCACTTTAGTATATCTAAACAAATCACTCTGACACTTATTCAGATGGAAGAGGTAGGTGTGGTAGTAACACAGTAATCCCAAGCTCCCTTTATTTTGGTAGATCATAGTTTTTATTACAGCGTATGCCTTCGAAGTAGGCCAAAAAGCACAGTGGGGTCACATTAATAGTTAATAAGCTGAATCTTCAATCGGTGCCCTGGGATATGTTGATAAAATGCTGAGGCACAAAACTGCAGACTGTATGTGAGCAAATATGATGTGGGAATATTTTGATCTCAGTGCAGAGAATGAAATGAGTAAGATTAGATACCGCTGGGCTTAAAGACATCTTTATGTTTGTGCTCACTGACAACTGATAGGCTACAAAAAACTGCTCTGAGTATCTTAGTTATTGGAAATTTCAACCTAAAGGGGAATTAAAAAAATAGAATTTGCTCACAAGTGGTAAATGATAGAAAAACAGCTCATCCAGCTGAAGGACAAATGAGCGAGGCATCCAACATCTCTCGCTTCGTCCATCCATAGTTGACAAGAGTCGCAACTTCTCTTATAGTATGGGGTGATTTTAAGACTGATCTGGTATTATTCTGGTATTTATTTATAAACACAAAAAATGAATGATGTAGTCACAGTGACGTTACTACCTCAGCATCAGCATTATGGTCGCGCTGTCTTGGGTCTTTGGAACCAGAAATGATTAGATTTAGATGACATTTTGGAGTGCTCCATAGACCTTATGGATGCATCTCACAGATTTGGATACCGATTACAAATAAAATAAAATTCCACTTAGTAAAATGAGACTGCGGACTTCTCAGACTGACTTTTAGTACAGTCAGTGTGCACAGCAATTCCAAAAGGCACCAAATCCCAAACAAAGTTGAGAGGTCCAGTTTGGTCATTTGAGTTAGTTTGGATGAAGCCTTTCAGAGAGCTGAAACCATAGACTCATAAACCCCCATCGAAGTACAGTTGTGATGAAGTGTAAATTAGTTACAGAGACCTTAATGGTTTTTTTTGGTCTTTATGTATAACATATACGGGAGTCTGTGGGGGTAGACTCACTTATAAAACCAGCCTTCATTGGCCAATTGAGGAATTGCATTTTTTTCCACTTCCCTTGAATTCTTTTACATTTTTTTTGCAACACCGACAGAAAACATTAATAATGTCGCTTTTTTATGCCATTACTCCCCTTTGGTGAGCTTGTATAGTTCTTCAAGTGCTGGATTGAAAAGAAGCGTCATCCCTCCAAATCAGCCACGTGACAATAAAGCTAATGTTGGATTTTTATGTTGCCATACACAGACCTTTACACACAGTAATCCTGCGGTTACATTGCTCGCTTTTGACCACTACAGCATTTATTCTACTAAGGATAGCTATTGTCATGACAACCATTAATTAGCATCCTTGGATAGTGCTGCCTGTCTCCTATCAGTGACGCTCTTTTCTTCCTCACCATTGTTCCCTCTCTCTTTAACTCGCTTGCACACAGTTTCTTTCTCCAGTTTCCCCACAGACCTGATTCCCATTGATTGCTCTGCTCAGTTTATGTTTCCCCTCATTCACTATATCATTTATTTACTTTTCACTTTTTGTATTCTCACGAATTCTTCATGACTTGAGGAGCCAATTTTAGATCCCAGAACAAAAGATCGTTAATCCTGCAGTCTTCTGCTTGCGACGCTTGTTACGGTTTCATGACGATAAATGGATCAATTAGAGTCAGCAGAGATCCTCACTAAGCTAGTGATAGCTGGCATTTCTGAACCCACTCACAGTCTTTCCAGCTGTTGCTAATGGTATTCCCAACAGATACAATGGCTAAAATTGTTTAGATGTTTCCAGGGCAACTAGCTGTTCTGTTTTTAGATCTTAATAAAGTTAAATACCAATTACCCTGTGTGGGAGCTTGTTAGTGTGAATGTTTAGTCCATTGACTGCACTTGTGCCAGAAAGGGATTTGTACACTAAGTCTTCTCCTGATCACTGAGTGTTGAGCTTCGACCTAACAACACAACTTTACCCTCCGTTGCTTATTTCACTCCTAATTCTAACCCAGCAGTGGGATAGCTAAAGGTTTTAGATTTTTAATGCATCTACCTTCTCGTTTTGCACTCTCTTTTTTATTGCAGTTGACCTAACAAGTCTTGTGGAGGATACTCAGAAGAACCAATTTCTAAAATGCCCGTGGCCACATCCAGCTCTGACTCGGGTAAGTGTCTCGGTCTCGATGTGATGATTGCACGAGTGTGTGTGTGTGCGTGTGTGTGTGTGTGAGTGAGTGAGATATTGAGAGAGAGAGGGAGTGGTTAGCGGTTATTCTTTCAGTCAGTACTTGTATCTCATCTCCAGAGTACTAATGTGACTTAATGAGCTGGCTAACAGAGCGGTAAAATGCCAGTCCTAGATCAGTCATGCTTTAAAGGATTTGCCAAATGCATGAGAGCTGAGTAGTATACATCGGTGTATACATAACTGTGCAAGTTTTCAGATGAACACGCATTTGAAACAGTAAGTGACTCTTTCAAGTACATGGGTTGACCATTTTATTAAGTCCTTTATTAGAAAGCTGTTTTAAAACACAACATGGTGGTAGATCATTTATTTAAAATGTTAACATTATACTTGGTTGACAGGACACAGATGCAATCTTATGATGGTTGCAGATTAAGCTACTAATGTTACAATTACATTATGTTAGTATTAGCACACAATGTTAGCCATTGTGAACATTTTAGCCTGAAGTAAAGTTGATTTCACAATGGGAGTGCCAGCTGCATGAAACGAAATGTTTGATGCATATTTCAGTAGAACTTAAGGAGAACACTTTAGCTATTGTTGCTGTGAAAGTTGCTCAGCTTGAGTTCTATGAACAGATCTGGATGCCAGTCTTTAGGCGGTTTGCTAAATTGAGAGTATTTCCTCCTTTGGTAGGAAAAAAGATGATTCGTGTATTGTCTTTTGTGAAGAAATCATTGTGGCTTGTCAGAGCAGCGCTACCGCAGCAGCTGCACTAGTTGCCACCTTGGTTTTTCCTGTGCTTGTGGGCTTCCTTCTTCTTGTTCAGAATGTAGGGAACACTTTCAGCCATATGTTGCCATCTTTAGCTCTGAAAGAATTGGCACCTTGGCACACACACTGGCTATGGTACCAGAGTTTTTAGATTGAATGTAACCATAATTATGGGTTTGTGTTTACATCATCCTTTAGATACACCTTTCTAGTACTGGGTTAGACCCCAATTTGCCTTAATTCTTCATGGCATAGATTCAACACAGTGTTGGACACATTTCTCAGAGACTTTGGTTTATATGTAGATGATAGCAGAGGTGTGGACTCGAGTCACATGACTTGAACTCAAGTCAGACTCGAGTCATTAATATTATGACTTTAGACTTCACTTGAAAAAATGTTATAAGACTTGGACTTGACTTAGTTTAAAAGTCATTAGTTTAAAAACTAATGACTTGGGACTTGAATTGGACTTGAACCTGTTTACTTGAAAAGACTCGATATTTTACCATTGTTATTATCATAGCTGGACTGGCCCGGTATGCCCGATGGCGATTTTTTTTGTTTTTATGGGCCAATGGATTTTTTTTTGTAAGGGTATAAACAATGAAAGGTGTTGGATTGGCCAATTGGTCATGATCAACTCTGGGCTGGACCAATTACAGGTCGGATGCACCCGCCCCCTTGCTTAGCAATCTTATAGACGAACTAAAGAAAATGGAGAACAAAAAAAGGAAAGGAGCTGCAGAAAAAAATTAGGGCCAAAAAGAAACAAGCCCTTCAGGCAGACGCTGCCAAATGTGTAAAAATAACTGAATTGTTTGGTGGTGGCTATGGCGGAGCTTCCACGGATTTAGCAACAGCAGCAAGTGGTGGAGGGAAAGGGGAGGGAGGAGGAGGAGAGACCCTGTTGGTCTGTTGGTCAGACAGAACCATTTCAAATTCAACAATCATTAATGTAC
>VURO01011911.1:1959-13867 GCA_015108175.1 Pelvicachromis taeniatus
GGTAATAAAATTTTGTTGTTTTTTTTTAAATCACATATTTAAACAAAAAGAAAGGAAAAAAAGAAAAACTAATGCCATAAAGTTTTAACAATTATTTCCCAGGATATGAACTGTCATATAATGAAGTACCTGCTCATTTTGGCTTTGTTCCTACACCCCCGTCCTCCCTCCCAGTGGCTGGTGTGCGTGCCTTTCGTCATCATGCCCCCACAGCTGACACATGGCTTTCCATTGCCATACGGCTGCAAGAGCAAAGACAATGTGGATGACATTCTGTTATCATTGAGAGACAAAGTCTACCATGCATTTATGTTTCCAGATGTAAAAAAATATATTTTTAATAACAAAATAATCAACATGCAACTCGAACAGAGCCTTTCCTGTTATATATGCAATACCACTACCTTACCTTGGTTATTAGACTGTATGTTAGACTTTCAATGAGCAGACTGTAAGCTTTATACTATTACACAGACTGACAAGTAAGACGTAATGAAATGTCAAATCTATAGTCCACCTGTTCTTTAGCACAGAAACCACAAATCATCCGTGTGGCGAGTTCCATGGGGTGGTCCTGGGTCTCATCGTGGCACACATCGCAGGGGTAGGTCCGACCACAGCAGGGAAACCTGAAAAGGGCACAAATCTTTCACAGACTCCCACGTGCATTTATTAAACCTCTTGTACCGACACATTAAAAAAAAGGTCAAGGTCAGAGAGAGGACAATACCTTAGCCAGCGATGGCTTTGTTTGAAATGTTTGCATGTTCCTTTTTCGGGCAGTGGCTTCCCCTTTTGCACAGCAGGATCTCTTAATGTCTTGTAACTGACACCACTTGAACCTGTGCAAAATGAGAAGGTAAAAACAGACACAGGTTTAGCCCTGGAGGTCTGATGAGGCATAAGTTTATATAAGTGTGTATAAATTGCTCATGCTTAATCGATTGAGTAGCTTTAAGTTTTGAAACTTTTCTCATATTGTGATATCAAATGTAAGTGAGCTCTGACCTGTTTTATTGGTGCGAGGCTGAATGTAGTAAAACTTTGTGCTCTCTGCCAGGATGCTGAGTTTGGTGTGGCAGTTTTCACAATTAAACTCCTTTGTTTGTCCATAGGCAAGGTTCTGATGAAAAAACAAAAAACAGGTATGTCTTCAGCTGCATGACATCTCACAGTGCGGCTGTTCTGGTATGTTACGCATGACGTGTTTGGTCACCTGCACTGGGCCCTCCTGGGAGCAGCTGAGACAGCCCACAGCGAGTTCACAGTCCTGAAGCACTAGGTCCACAGCTGTAGTGTTTTGGAGATCCAAGTAACCCAAGACATCGCTGTAATGGTGAAGCATGCACGGCCTGAATGCTGCACTTATGCTTGTGGTACAGTTTTCACACTGAGCCGCGCAGGGGGCCCTTCCAGTTAGTGTCAGGTCAGCAGTCACCTTACACCTGTAAAGTTGGAACGTTAGACCTGCGGATGAGCTCTCACTCTGAAAAACCCCCCAAAACAAACAAAAACAAAAAAATAGTGTCTAATTCTTTCTCCTTTTCATTACCTGTTACACTGAAGAGAAACGGTAATTTGCGGGGCGACTACGGTGGCTGTGTTCTCTCCCAGCGTCAGTCCCAGCAGCTTCACCTCAGTGCCTCGCCGAGGATCGCTGATCTTAATGTTCTCCACCAGACGACTCGTCTCCTCCCTCTCCGTCCCTTCATCACCAGCTTGATTCTCCTGCTGCTTGTCTTCCTCCTGTGTCATTTCAATATCCTCATCTCTATCTGCAGCAGCAAGATCAGACGTAGGCTCAGATGTTTCAGACACAGTTGCCTGGAGCTCCTGATAGGGTATAAACTGCAGTCCAGCTTTTTCTAAATCAATGTCTTTTTTCAACTGCAAAAAAGAAAAGAAAAAGCGGTCATTTTGATATCTACTGAGTCAGAAACACAATCGTTATATTTCAATCTCACCTGCCGGGCTCCTTCAGTAAACAGCCTCTCCAAGCTGCGATCCAGCCAGCGAAGAAAAGGCCTGAAAAGCAGCTCTACCTTTCCCATCAGCTGATTGGTCGCGTGCTTGGCTTGTAGCCACTCCAGCGATGCTTGCTGTACATGTCTATGTAGCCAAAGGTTTTGTAGACATGACTGCAACAACTATCAATGCAATAAACACATAAAGATGAAGCACAACTGCTTTTACCTCGCCATCACAGGCGGCAGATCCTGGTCCAGGGGTATATCCAATGTGAAAATCTATGAAAAATAAATAAATATCAAACTGATGAGAAACTGTTCTTTCCACGACAATCATTTGTAGGGCGGTGTATTGGAGAAACTGTGGTTTAAGTAGAAGCAGCGGTCTTTACCTCGTGCGGGTAATTGTCTGGAAAGCTCACCATGATGTCAATTTCTTTCAGATCAAAAGGCTGTAAGTTAAAATGCAACGTCAGAATACATTTCCAGGTAAGACTGCAACGAACTGCTGTGTTCATTTTTTCAACCTACTACTCATACCAAAGCATTAAAGTTAGCTCATTAATAATTGTGAATTGTGGCCTAAATTATGATCAGACTGGACTTTTAGGTCTTAGGGCAGTTGGTGGGTTAAAGACAATTTAAAGTAGTACAACTGTAAATATTCATATAAATACTTGAATAAATAAATCTTTACCTCTTTCGTATTACAACAATTCAAGCTTAGTGTTTCAGTTTAACTGGGCCTGAATTATCTTGCACCAATTATCAACTGAATTCAAATTTACTGTGTGAGCTTTCATATTGCCTTACGAATAGCAAAGAACCTCAATATTTGTTACTCTATGACATTACTGGTCTCCTGTGTTGCTCAATTAAGAAGAGAACTTGTTTACAAATTAAAACTGAGTCGTACTGCATGAAGAGAAGTGATGTGTGTATGGGTTTTCCCGCTAAGCTCTTGAAGAACAAGTAGAGGAAGTGTTTACCCAGTCTGGATCTGTGGCCACTACAGTTGTGCGGTAATAAGTAACTTTCCCATCACTACGTTCCTGAATAATCAGCTGATCTTTGGGAAAACGCTTCCTCAGCTGACTGATCTCTGTGTCTCGTAGCTGTTTGGCGATATCCTCCGTCATGTCACTCAGCTTCACCTCCTGAAGGATGCTGGGGCGAGGCACTGGTTGAATCCTCTGTTCAGCTCTTGTCTGATTGCCTGGAACAGGCTGGTCATGCAGTAGGGTTAACTGTGGTGGATGCCAGAAGCGACATCTGTCTTCCATGGTGCAGTGGCCTGCGATGAAGTAGCGGCATGGCCGGCGGACAGGTGATGGCCTGTGGCCCACTGATTCAGCTGGGTAGGATGTGCTGACGCTTTCCTTCTCATGAGCCCTGGCATCATCTCTTACATGCAAAAATTTACACTTCTTCCCAAAGTTGCAATGACGTCCTTGAGAAAAGAAGCGACACAGCTGCTGTGCTGGAGCTACTGCCTCTAAACCATCTTCTTCCATCCTCTCTTCCTCACTATTCACCATTGTTATTAATACCTGGATGAACGAACACACGTTTTAGACAGGCTGTAGACAAGTATCGCCTACTCTACTAATACAATCCTTCATTAAACTCAAGAAACAGATCATACAGTGCTGTGAATTACAGGTGGGTGGATCAATATCAATAGTATCAAAAACAACAGGTATTGGTGTCAGACTAGCATGATAGGATTAACTTTAATTTCTTTGGCTCCTTTAAGTTCAGTACAGGGATACGTTTGCGCAAACACCGCTCCTTTCAAGCACCATTTTCCTCCTCCCTCCTCGGCTGTGATTTTTGTCCTGCAGTCATGCGGGTGAGAAAAGTCATCACGATTGTTACTTTGACATTCAAATCATATATTAGGCCCAATATAACGTGTTAATTATTTGAATGGACCGGAAAGAAATATCTCAGACACGGAATATGAAAATGTCTGACTGTAATAACCCATCCATCCTCCATCCTCAGCCGCTTATCCTTTTCAGGGTGGCGGGGGGCGCTGGAGCCTATCCCAGCTGTCTTAGGGCGAGAGGCGGGGTACACCCTGGACAGGTCGCCAGTCCGTCGCAGGGCTAACACACATAGACAGACAACCATTTGCGCTCACAGTCACTCCCGCATTCCCACCTATGGGCAATTTAGAGTTTTCAATTAACCTATCCCCACTAACTGCATGTCTGTGGACTGTGGGAGGAAGCCGGAGTACCCGGAGAGAACATGCAAACATGGGGAGAACATGCAAACTCCACACAGACTCCACACAGAAAGACCCCGGCCTGATGGTGGGATTGAACTCAGAACCTTCTTGCTGTGAGGCAACAGTGCTAACCACTGTGCCACCGTGCTGTAATAACCCTTTTATGTTAATTTTCAATTTCTTTTTATTTAAACAGCACATTAAAAACAACAGAAGTCAACACAAAGTACTTTCCAGGCAAGTGTGTTTACATTCCAGGTCTCAAAAGAAAAAAAAAAACAACTTTAAAAACGGGTGAAAAACTGTAAAATGTAATTTGTTGTGTAACCTGACAGTGGAACGCAAAAATCACATCTTTTAGTTGTCATTAAAAAGCATTGAGATTAAGCAAATGCATTAACTTCATAAATCCTCACACACTGCTCTCTCCCCTTCATAAGCTGCCTGCGGTATATAAGTACCAGTATCCGTGATACTGGCTTATTTTTACTTTGTATTGGAGCGCTGCCAAATTCTACAGTATCAGTGCCCTTTCGTTTAAATGAACTCAAGCCATGAAAGAGGTACCTATGCACGCTTTGAAGAGGTCTGAGCATGCGCAGTCCATTGTAAATCGCAAACTGCGTCATGAGGTGGACTTTAACCAGTTTTATATCTCAACTTGGCCTTCTTTTGACATCGAAGTCAAATGCTTTTGTTGAAATTAGTTAGACTTGACCTAACCGATGTCCTTTGACCATCTCCACCACCTAGAGCTATAATAGAAAGCATCCACCGTTATGTGATATTATAAACAGTATATGGGCAGTATTTTCCTGTTATAATCACTAACTTAGCAGTACAAAGCTAGTCAACATCGAAGACGATACAAAACTCAAATGCTCACTAGCTAGCTAGCAAAGTTAGCTAAACTTTACGTACGACTGTACGTATGCTAATGTTTTAAAGGAGTTAATTGAAAAGACGACATTACCTCGGTTGTTCACGGAGGTTCTCGTAAAAGCTTATCCTGTGTGATAATGACAAGTACAAAAAAAAACCCCTCTCAAACAACCTTTTAAGGCTGCTACATATATCAGGTGACAGCACGGTCAGCGATACGTGCTATAAAACGTCTCAACCGTGGACCATATAAACATCAGCGCAAGAGTTATGCGTCATAATATGCGACAGAAAAGGCTTTTAATGCTATTTTCCCCCCGAAACGTTTCGAATAACGCATATAGGCTCCAAAATAACATGCACATATAAGAACTGATGCCAGGGACGGTAAACAAAAAATATTTCCAGGTTGAACAAATTCAATAAGATCAAAGGAAACAAAAATAAACTTGAATAAATTGTCAGTAGCTGTTCTGGAGCCTTTGAGCACAGGAGAACAAAGCTAACATGGATAATCCTAACAGGGGCTAAAACTGAAATCTAAAACAGATGTACAGTGAAAACATCGTCTGCTGGTGAACATCCTTTGTTATGAAGGAAAACATCTGATAAGTAAATGGACTTTGTGGTGAGGCTTCATCTTCCTCTTCTGCCTTCTACAGTATGAACTGCTTTTTAAGGGACATATTTAAATACGTATGACCTTGTATTTAATTTGAAATATATTTATTTTCCTGTAAAGACCTGATAGTAGTTTCTGTGGTTTTCAGATTTATTTATTTTTTAATTCCCATTCTCTTTTGTCCTTTATGTCTCTTCTTTAACTCATCTGTTTTTATGGCTAGACCTGTGCAAGACGTCACGGTACTTATTTTATATGAGTGAAAATGACAAATACACCAACCAAATAGGAAATGCAGCATAACCAGAAGACAGAATAATCTATTTGTTAACAGTTCCTGTGTGGAGAGATAAATAAGTTACCTGTTGCACAGCGTGTATAAATAATTTATTGTACCTGGTTGCCACTTGATACCACACAGACAGAAAAGCCTAAGCCGACACCACACACATGGATAAAGTGTTTGCCAAAGCTGCAGTTTCTGGCTGAAGCACCTTCATCCCTCAGACACCTTCATTGTGTTTTTTTTTCTTTTTTACTTCATGATGGATCTTGTAGAAACCAGTGTAGATATTTGGATGAGTTGGTCAAGTGAAAAGTCTTTGCTGCAGCCTCTGTGGGACAGCCTGAGGCTCAACTACACAGACTATTTGCGATCTCCGCTCTTCCCAATTGTGCTGACTGTCTCTTCATACTTTGTCTTCTGCCTCCCTTTCCTTCTTTGCGACTTAATGGGGGATAAGTGGCCGTGGGTTCAGCAATTCAAGATACAGCCGAGCTGTCGGCCAACGGCCTCGTCATTGCTGCACTGTGCAGGTGTCACCTTGTACAACCATGTGTTTCTTGTGCTTCCAGCATCTGTGGCCCAGTGGACGTGGAGGCCACCCGCTGACCTGCCGGACCAGGCTCCATCCCTGCTGGAGCTGATCGCCGGGGTGGTAGGCAACCTCCTGCTCTTTGACTTCCAGTACTTTATTTGGCACCTGCTCCATCACAGGATCCGCTGGCTGTATGTCACCTTCCACGCCATCCATCACAATTACTCGTCTCCCTTTGCACTTGCCACACAGTGTCTTGGTGGCTGGGAGCTGGTTACAGTGGGCTTCTGGACCACCCTGAATCCTGTGATCCTGAGATGCCACCTGCTCACTACATGGGCCTTCATGGTGTTGCATGTGTACGTTTCTATAGAAGATCACTGCGGCTATGATTTCCCCTGGTCCACATCTCGTCTGATACCATTTGGCATCTATGGAGGGCCCAGCAAACATGACGTGCATCATCAGAAACCTAATACAAACTATGCACCGCACTTCAGTCACTGGGACAAAGTATTTGGCACACATACTGATTTTAGCTTCTCCTCAGCTACAAAGTAAACTGTTGCGAGCAGTGAGATGCATGCTTTTGTGCTTCTTTTTCAGATCATGTGCCTGTAAAACGTATTTGCACACAAATAGAGCAAAGTTACTGTCAGTACTGTGCTGATAGTTTTCTGTGTCTTTAGTGACAGTTTGCCAATTTAATGAAAATGTTAACATTTGAATTATGTGCATAATCTAAATCTGTGGTTTCAAAACTTTGAAAGCGATCTTGAGCTTTGGGCATGGCTTATCAGCTTCTCCCTTATATGAAACCTTGTGTTTTCAGTGCATGTTTATTTTGTTTTAGTTTAAAACTACAACAGGAATGTATCTGGTTATTAGCAATGCAGTTGTGTAATTCTGAGTCAATGCTGGTGTTAAAATAATGTGACTGGTGAAATTCTATTATTCGTCGTTTAGTTGGTTCTTTTTGGTGGTTATTTATTCCCACTTTATTCCCAGGGAAACAACTCTTTACTTATCTTTATTTATCTTTAAACTTTTATGCAAGCAAAGAATTGATTTGACAACAGATAAACATCAACTTCTTCAGTATTTACTCAACGATGTTCTGCTGATATATTGTATTCCTAATGGTTGTAATTTAATAAATTTCTGGGTAAAAGCCACAACAAAATGCACATGTTATTTTTAATGACCTGACTACAGATGCTTTACTTCTATTTTTTTTTAGAAAAGAAATTATTTTTTAAATTTAAAACATTGCTCGTACTCTGTTTTTTATGGGAGAATCAAGGATGAGAATTAAACCAGGAATGTCAAGCATGGAGCCCTCAGGAAAGAGCCAGCCTGCCAGAAGGTCAATTTTGGCCCATTGGATGGTTTCATTAAAGTGGAAAAACTGCTTATTAGAGTGCAGGCAGGGTGGACACGAGTGTCAGTGGTTATTTGTGATGGAAGGATAGCAGCAAGAGTGAAAGGGGAGGTAGTGAAATCTGCTATGATGTGTGGTTTGGAGATGGTGGCGTTAACAAAAAAAAAAGACAGGAGGCTGAGATGGTTTGAACATATGCAGAGGAGGGAAAGTGGACATACTGGACTAAAGGATGTTGACTATGGAGCTGCCAGGCTGGAGGAAAAGAGGAAGACCAGAGAGAAAATTCATGGATTTAGTGAAGGATGACACCAAGAAGGCTGGTGTCACAGAGGACAATGATAAGGATAGGGGTGAGCTGGAGGCAGATCTGCTGTGGCAACAAGAGCAAAACTGAATGAAAATTCTAAAGAATTTTAAATGTAGACAAATGATGGGAACCATAAAGATAAAAGACTTCACAGTGTAAAAAGGCACAAAACCTTCACGTGTTAATTGTTTCAGAAATTTGTCAGTTGACAAGGGTGGCACTCACGCTGCCATGTAATTGGCTGATTAGGCAATAAGCTGTTGAACAGGTGTACCTAATGAAGTGGCCAGTCGGTGTATTAGGTGTCTACAAAGGCGAGAAAGGGGCATGAATTTTGGGATGCCCGCTGTCCTGTTGACCTATGCAGATAGAAAATTCTGATCCACGTTGATTCAAACAGTTGTCGGCATAACAAGTTTTTTAAAAAAAGACTTTGCATATGATTACTGACTCAGTTTAAAGGGCAGATGAAACAGTACAGATAGCTCTGAACATCACTTCTACACAACCGTGCCACGTTCAAAGTCACCCTATCATGTGATTAGATGATTTTATATTTGCGTAAACGAGCAGGTGTAGAGGTGTACCTAACAAAGTGGCCGGTGAGTTTATATTATACCACTAGATGGCAGCTAGCAGCTTTATATAGAAGTGAAACTGTTATCTCAGGTTTTTAACATTTAGCACATTTTTTAGTATTTGTAACACAATAAAAGCTTGTTGGCCTGGAAAAAAAAATTGCTTGCAGGCTGGTCAGATAAACCGGACTGTAAGCTTTAAGGCACTAGTCACCATTTTGGGGGCGTGGTTAACTCGTGTGTTTGTGCAGGGTGTGTTGTCGCAGCTCTGCCGTTGGGGGCGCTGTGCCGCAGCCAGCTGTCCAACAGTGGGTTGTTAGGGTTATGGAGAGCGAATCGTGGGGCCAGCTGGGAGATGTCTGAGTAGAAACGTGCATTGTTTTTCCGACACGAACAGCATTAATTACCCGTGCTGACGATGGGGCAGTGTGGCATCACGTCGTCGAAGACTGTGTTGGTCTTTCTAAACCTGATTTTTTGGGTAAGTTTAGAGGTTTGTGTCGGTGCGTCACATTGAACCGGCTATAGCTAGCTGCGTGTTTGTGTGCCGTCAGCTGCTTAGCTAGCTGCGACCTTTATCTCACTAGTGAGGGACTAGCTTCAGGGGGCAGTCGGAAAACCTGACTATTGCTCAGATATTTGCTAGTTTCTGTAGGTTTCCGCTATCAGCTTATATGAAATAAACCAAATGTCATTACGTTTTATAGGAAGAAAAAGAACTGTTTGTATGTTGTTTCCTGAAGCGACTTTTTTTTTCCTGTATTTGTGTGATAAAGATATTGCTGTGTTATCATAACTTATAAGAACTTTAACAGAAGTTAAAGCAGATGCATTATTTTATATTTTATTTTTTGGACATGGCTACAAAGTAAATCTAACTCTCAGCATGTTTCTTTGAAGTGTACTGGAGTATAATATTAAGGACCACTGTATTTTACATGATAGTCTCTGAGGATAAGGACAGTTAATGCTGATTAACTGTCCTTAGCATGTTGTTTTTAGCATTAGAATTCATGCCTAGTGCACTAAGACACATGTGAAACATATTCCAGCATATTCCTATTGCAAAGGTCTATTGCCACGGTGGCAATACGCTAATCGCTGCAGCACGGTTGCCTCACAACGCGAAGGTGTTGGGTTCAAATCCAGGCTGGGGCCTTTATGTGTAGTATTAGCATGTTCTCCCCTCTCTCTTCCTCACACAGTCTAAAGGGGTTAGGTTAATAAGTGTGAATGGTTGAATGGCTCTCTGTGTTAGCTTTTTGCCCAGTGACTGCTGAGATAGGCCCACGACCCTGAATTGAGTAAATTGAAACATAATACCTGGATGGACTGATACTATTTATTATAATGTTTTGCTTTTCTTTGACACCCACAGGCTGCTGCTGGTATCCTTTGCTATGTTGGAGCCTATGTCTTCATTACATATGATGACTATGATCACTTCTTTGAAGATGTGTATACTCTTATCCCAGCGGTGATCATCATCGCGGTTGGAGCCCTTCTATTCATCATTGGGCTGATTGGATGCTGCGCTACAGTGAGGGAGAGCTACTGTGGACTTACATCGGTCAGTAAACCAATTTAACCCGTTTAAACCAGTTAGTACACCGTGGAGTGTACTAAATAGTAAAGGTGTAGTTCACCATGCATTATATTGTGTCCTGAATGCAACTAATAGGTAGGATGAGTGTAACTTAAACCAGACCAAACCTTTGTCTCTAATCTTGAAATTCAATCCACAGTTTGTCGTCATTCTCCTGTTGGTTTTCATGACAGAAGTGGCAGTGGTGGTTCTCGGATACATTTACAGAGCAAAGGTGAGAAAGTCAAATGCAACTCGCTACATGTTTGTTTTTTCAGAGCCTTGTTTCAGTATGTAATCTTTAGCACAGTAGATCTCTCTGATAACACGCAGCCTATCAACCACTGAAAATGCTATTAAGTCCCTCTGGTGTCAAATTGATTTGTTCAAGGAGATGTGTGAACAAACGCTTAGCCTCACCTATTCTTTTTGTTTTTTTTAAACCCTTGCCAGGTTGAAGATGAGGTTAATAGTTCTATTATGAAAGTTTATGATGAGTACAATGGCACAAATAGCAACGCCCAGAGCCGCGCCATTGACTATGTTCAGAGACAGGTATGGATAAAAATCATATTCACTTTATCAGCTGTCTGTCTCTCTTGTGTGTGGAGTGTTTGCTTTGTGTTTTTTATGTGTGTTTGCAAGACGTTGACATTACTTTTGATTCTTTATTTTTAGCTTCAGTGTTGTGGGATTCACAATTACTCAGACTGGCAGCACACACGCTGGTATGAAAAATCCAAAAACAACAGCGTTCCCATCAGCTGCTGCAAATCTGACATTGGAACCTGCACGGGGTCTCTTACTCATCCTGAAGCTCTCTACCAAGAAGTAAACAATCTTTAATCTCTTGATAAGTTGTCATGCTGGAGACACATTTTTTATTTTTTATTTTTATTTATGTTAACTTTCTCATGTATATTCATCTAAATATATACATATGTTATATGTTTGTGTAGGGTTGTGAAGTGCTTGTTGTGAAGAAACTACAGGAGATCATGATGTATGTCATCTGGACTGCGCTGACGTTTGCTGCCATGCAGGTATTTAACTCAGGAAGAAGATAGCTTCTTCCGTATACCATCAGTACCGTATTTTCCGGACTACAAAGCGCACCTGAATATTAGCCGCACAACTTGAAATTATGAAAAAATCATATTTTGTTCATACATTAGCCGCATCAGACTAAAAGCCGCAGGTGCACTAGCGGGCTAGTAGCGCTAGCGGGCTAGTAGCGCTAGCGGGCTAGTAGCGCTAGCGGGCTAGTAGCGCTAGCGGGCGGGCTAGTTGCTAGTAGCGGCGGTGCACGGCCCGCCTTGCAGGGGGAGGGGAGGGCAACGGAGCGACTGCTCCACCAGCCTCGGAAGAGCCCCGCAAAGTGGGCCGCGCACCGCCGCCCGACCGACCCAGCCCTTAGAGCCAATCCTTATCCTGAAGTTATGGCTCTGACTTGCCGACTTCCCTTAGCTGCCTTGTTCTAACATGCCAGAGGCTGTTCACCTTGGAGACCTGCTGCAGATATGGGTACA
>VURO01011914.1:11465-50560 GCA_015108175.1 Pelvicachromis taeniatus
GTCTAAAGCGGCATACCTATCACAGTGTCGTTAAATTATCTCACCTGCGTGATCTCCTGAGTTGTGATTTCTATGGCGTGCTCTTCTTCACTGCTGTCATCCAGTGTTGGACGATTCATGTGCTTGTCATGAAGTAAAGCCAGTTCCTTCATCTTCTGCCGGATCCTTGTGATGTCATACTGGATCTGAAGACAAAATGTATTCATTTATTCCCTGGACTTTGCTTTAAAAAGACATTGAAGTAGCTGCAAATTTCTACTACAGTTTCACTTTTACCTCATCTACTCCATCTACCCATTTGGGGGGCAGTTTCTTGGTAACTCCAATTGCGGCTTCGGGATCCAAACTGATCCCTGAAACCAGGGCCATCCGATCATCGGCCAACTTAAAGACACAAGAGGATCCAATTAAAACATTTTACTTGATAGTGTGAGAAGATGACGGTGTTCTGTCTTTTAGTAAGAGAAATGACAGTACCTCATCAAGCTCCTAATATGATTGGCAGATATCAGAGCGGTCCCATCCAACAGAAAACAAGGAAAAGGGGAAAAAAGACAGAAGTAATAGAAAGTGAGGCCCAAGAAATATAAATATTAATACACTCCCTCTGTTAAATTACTTTGACTTAGCAATAATGATCACTAAAAGAGTAAAAGAGACTGTTGACATTCATTGTACATTCAGTGTACAGTTAAACTAAATATAGAAATAAATCATCCAGAAAACTTTACCCGAATCATTTTACTTTAAATCAAATGATTACAGAGAGGAAACAGTGTGAGAACAGAGAGAGCAGAAATGTGTGAGTTTAACAAAGAGATAATGATTTTATGAGTTTTAGATTAAAAAGAGTTCATTGTTAGCTGCTTTAAACAATTTATTGTCTTCTTCAGTGATTGATTTGTCAGTAAAAAAAGCGAGAGGCGACTTGGTCTGCTGCCTTCTTGTTTCAAACCTGAGTGTACAGCCAGCAGCAAAATGTAGTTCGTTTCTGACAGCAAACGCAATTTTAGACGCAGCTCTAAGCAACTTAATGGTCCTGCTGTAACAAAGCAACTAAAAACCACCTGAGCCAAATATTCTAACAGCTTCAACGTGACGGCTTGATAACGGCCGACTGCTCTAATCAGTTTAGCTCCTCATAATTTTAATGACCAAGCCTGTGAGACATTTAAATCAACTGTGTTTATCCCATATATCGATGAAGCCTAACACGATGCCAGTGTCAAACAGACGTTCGTTACAGGACAAGAAGGAGACTGAACCTACACTTCACGCTTCGACTTACATTTTTTAGCCATTTCAGACACATATCAGATAAAGCGGCTGGAGCAATTTCGTTGAAGAAGAGACTAAACAGTTTGAACAGATATTGTCACAAGAGATCGTTTGTAAATACAGAATTTTGATTCTCTTCCAGGATTTGACTCATTTCTATTCTGTTCTTCAGGCAGCTAATATCCTGCTGGGTAAAACGCTCATTACAACATTTTCACTGAATAGTTAACAGGGAACTAAATCTATCTGAGAAGAGGTGATGGACACAAGTTAAAAAAAAACAGGTGTGCAGGCATGCAGAGGAGGAAGGGTTGGGATGGGAACCGTTCCAGTTGAGAACCAGTATCAAATTTTCTATTCCCCTGGAATTTTGTGCCTCGGAGCTTAACAATGCCTTTCATTAATGCTGACATGTTTTTCTGACTGCTGACAGCAAAGTGATGGCGCAGGAGCGTTTTCACGTGTTCCGCTTTTTCTCTGCTCTGCTTCTACGCTGTGCTCGGACTCAGAGATTTTTCATGCAGAAAATTAATAAGAAATGAATATATAATTCAGAATCAATGATGAATCAATCAACATGTGGGGAGTGTAGCTATCCAAAGCCAAATTTCTGGGTTCTTTTACACCAGCTGTTCTGTAAATGAAACAAAATGCCAAGAACTAACTGAGTAATCTTTTCTTCTTGGAAGGAAAAATAACAGACAGTGTATGACTAGCTCATGTGCCCTATTAGGCATGAATCACCCTCCAAAAAAAATTAAGCCACAGCAATGCTTCTATCTTCCTCACTCCGAGCGTGCTCCCTGTTGATCCTGATCTAAACCCAAACACGACACTCTTACAGAGAGGTAGTGTTGTTCCAGGAGCCACAGCCATTTAAAGGGCTCCGCTCTGTAGATGTGCCTGAAGAAATCACTTGTGTCACTGAGAGAGCAGCATTTCCACTTCGCTCAGTGCCATGAAGAGTGGCAGCTAAGCAACAAAGGCAGGTTTTGTTACTAAGAATTTTCCCCAAACAAATGCAGAATGTGTTAACCTTACAAGTTCATGATCTCTGAGCTTCCAGCGGCAAGAAACTAATCTACACAGCGAGCAGGTAGCACGATAAAATGTTCACAACAGAGTGTGAATTTTCACGTGTGGCGTACACCTGCCCGCCTGAAGAAGCTTCAAAACTGTGTCAGGGAAAGTAATGACTTTTATACTGCGGCGGAGTTTAACCTAAAAATATCATTAGGTCATGGCAGGAGTTTTTAATTAATTCATTTTTTTCATCAACATTAAATAAGTGTTTTTGTCAATGCTAGTCAAAAAAACATGCCAGGATTGAATGTTTTAGCTCTCCAGCCCAATGAGCTCCATCCAGTGACTGCTGTTTGTGGGAAAAAGAAACTAAATCATTATTCAGGATCATGGAAATCACTATCAGAAAGAACAGCTCTGCTATAGAGGAACAGATAAATATATTATTCTTTTATCGTGATCACTAAAAAGATCACTTGCTTTTCATTATAGCTGCATTATATAGACAAAAGTATCTGGCCACACTTTTATGGGCTTTGACCTGGAACTCTTAGTTCCAGAGAAGGGAAATCTGAAAGCTCCAGCTTATCAGTAATTGAAAAAAATCCAAGTTGGAAGATGGAAGCCTGGAATTGTGCAGCATAATAAAGGACGTTTTCTGTTTCAGTATGACTGTACCCTAGTGCACAAAGCATAGTTGGAGGAGTTTGTTAAGGAAGAAGCTCACTCGCCCACCTACACAGAGCACACTGCAAGCAACCAACATCAGCGTTGGACGACACAAGTGACCTTCTGTATAGATGGGCAAAAAGTCCACATGTTGAAATGGAAAAATGTAGCGATCAATTTAGAATGGGATGTTATAACAGCTACTGTGAATGTAACATGTGCGTGGCCCAGTACTTCTGTCAATATAGTGTAACAATTATAGGGTAGGTAGCATTTCTCAGTGAGTCTCCAGGAAGCTTTAAGAGCATTTTCATTGCCTTTGCTTTTCAAACTATTGTATTTATTTTTAATAACTACAGAAGAGAATCAGCTACACTCTAGCTCAATTACAGGTCACGACACAGTACGATGCGGGCTTTTGAAAGGCCACAGCAGGGTTTTTTTTCTTTCTTTTTTTTACAGTGAGGCGCACGTGAAGATGCTAAGAAAATGCTGAAATCAACCATAACCCTCAGCTAACCTTGACCTAATTATATATAAAACTTTTCTTGTCATTTAAAAAAGAGCGGTTATATACATTTAACTAGCTAAAAGCATGCCTGCAACACTTCTTCATCCTCCTCCATCATCGCCTCACTGAGTCACATCACTGCGAGCCACTGAAACACCAACCTCGTGGAGGTCGTCCAGGATAATAACTAACAGCAGCTATCACACAGCTGGATCTAGCTAACAGGGATCGGTGACTGGCTATATGCAAACACACACAGTAAAATGTCAAAACGATGCAGACCACTCACCGCAGCATTGCTACGTGTACTCAGACGGGGGTCGTATGTACTCACTTGCTCAGCCAATATCTGCCGGTTTTGGATTGCATTGTTCCGCATTAACAAGAAGGCATCTGTCAGACGCCTAGTGGCCATGACTGCCTTGCGTGATAATCTAAATTAACAATGGGACAAAGTGCGGATCGAAAGATGCTTTTTTAAATTAAGCCAACTGCCTCTGACCCGCTGCTAACACGGAGCTAGCTTTAGCTTTGGCTGCGATGGTGAGGAAAACTCGCGATGAAGCGCCTACAGCGGGAGGCACACGGCCTGAATCATGTTGATCCACTAAGTCGCTCTAATACTGAGGTAAAGAAAATTAAACATGACCGAGACTTTCTGGTGAAATGTCCGCTTTAGCGTCAGGCTGGTAACGTTACTCCGTTTTCGGTAGCTACGGAAGTAGAAGAACGTAAACATCTGCGTAAACCAATTCTTCTTCTGCTCATTAACTGCGCTATCATCTGTAACGGATGTGAGTCATCGCCACCTACCGTTTCAGTGAAAACCTCAGACAGAGGCGTTTCCAGGGTGGCACCAGTAGGCTAAAAACCTGTCAGGGAAATTGGAAATAAAAACCAAACAAATGTTTTTTATTTACTGTTGTAAATTCAGTTAGTTTACATTAGGAGACATAACAGACTAGTTGTAACACAGCGGCCTCCTTGAAGCTCAAGGTTTAACAGTGCTATACTGGGCTCACTGAAGCATATAACAAAGAAGAGACTGCCACAAATTAAACATTTTTTACTAAGCCAATTTATTAATCAGAATCTGAGAGAAGATGAACAAAAGAAAGCTAGGTGCTAACTTATAGACTTAAAATAGGAAAAACTACACAGTCACAGTCAAACCAAAAGAAAACCAAGTTGGCTGCCAAAAGGCACCAGCCTTCCAGGGCGAAGAGAGCCAATTTGGAAGGAACCAACTTATATATCCCATGTTCCAGACACCGTGGAACTTGAATGTTTAAACTCAGGAATTAACATCACTCCCAAGTTAGCACTTTTCAGAAATAGTAAGGAAAAACAGGATTTGTTTTGGTTGTTAGCAAGGTAGAGCCATTCAGGTATCAGCAGCATAATACTGCAGCATATACATGGATAGAGCCAGGACAGTGCTTGGCATATGACAAATACACAAGACTGGCAGTACAGATTAAACATTTTACAGTTTTACAGCTATTTACTTTTATCTTTCATCTTGGATTGTTAAATTGGTTATTAAGGCTGCTTTGACTTTCCAAGTGGGAAATCTGAGTCACTGGAGTTCAAGCTTTCAAAAATCTAGAAACTTATTGTTTTCTATCCAGAATTAAAGCAAAATAGAAAATGGGGCACTAGACCTCCTTATCCCGCTTTCAAAAACAAGAATTGGGTGCACAAGTTTGAATACAGTTTGGATTTTCTCTTATCCATATATTGTCAAAAGTATACATACAGGCTCAAATCTATATATACTCCTACTTTTACAGGATTTAAAATTTTTGGCAATTTCTAATGTTTCGAGTAAAATCTTTCCCCCACATCTTCATTTCAAATACAGCTATTTTTAGAGACTGAAAAGGACAAACACTGGAACTGTGCTTCTGCTGAGATTTACATAATGTTTATACAGAGTAGAATGTTATGCATCATGATGCTACCAAGGCATAGATTTTTCTCAGTTTGCAATTTTGAAAAGAACCATGCAACTTTATTTAGTTGGCCTCATGAGGGCACCTGTTTAATTCTTCCTGAGGTACCATGAGTGTCTGCACCAACCTTTGAGTCAGTCAGAGCAGGACTGATATTTCAGAATGGCTGATATTTGTCCAGTATTCTTTTACTGAGCACATTGTGAAAAATGCTTGAAATTTCTTTAGAAATTGTATAATAACTTGTGTAATTTGTTTCCCCGCCTTACCATTTACAATAATTTCAGTATCAGTATCTGCAGTACATGTAGCAGAATAGCATCAACTGATCACATGGTAGTGAGGAGGCATCTTCGCTCTAAATAACTAGCACTGTGAAATTCATTGCTGGAATGTGACAGCAATGTCCCTATCATCTTTTCAATATAACCTTAACAAACTGTATACATATAATAAATCTAAAAATAAATACATAAACTTATATATTCACGTCTTTCTTCTTTCTTTTTAACTGCCTCAATGTAAAGATCTCTCACGACCCCACCAACGTCTGTTTGTGGCATAAACATGTGAGAATCAACAGTCATGGTTTGCACCAGAAGTCATGATTTACCACAAAAAGGCAAAGCACATTCAGGGTGGCAAACCAGCATACACAAAGCAGTCCACACTAGTCCACGCACAAGTGGGACTAAACTAAGTGGTTCATACTCAGTTTTCATTCATTCACACCTGCTCATGCATTCCACTACATTCTAACTTCCAGCCTGAGAGCAGCAGTATTTAGATCATCGTGTAGCGCTAACGAATGTGCGCGCGTGCCCCTGTCTGTTCGTGCACGCGCTAGGCGGCGCCACTATCTGTAATTATGTCGCTAAAAGCTCCTCCTCCGCCCATTCTTAATCCCTTATCCTCTAATACCGCAGCAGACATTCATCCACAACTACCAGCTGCCGTCAAACAGCATAGCGGCGGTGTGTGCTGCCGGAGAAGCTCCGAGAGACTTCATTTGCTTCTTTTTCCCTACACCGAGGAGAGAGAGACAAGGTAAGAAACCCGTTAGAGTTCACGAGCACTCCTTCTGTCCGAGCACCTGTGCAGCACTTTGGGAGCGGAACAAGTTCAGATATTATGTATATGTGTGTCTTTGTTTGTGTGTTAGTCAGTATGACGTCCTGGCTTCACATTATAATCCTGTTTGATGGATGCCCCCTTTTAAAAGGGATCTTAATAGCTGCTTTGCTGATTAAACTGATGGGAAGTATAAAAGTGGTTTTAGCTGGACAGGCACACCTGCACAACCAGAAAATCTACAGGTCAGTGTTACATCTACTCTGCTGCAGGCAGTTGATCGTCAGTATTCACACTCTGACGCTCTTTATGTTATTACATGTTACTCCTCAGCTATTCATCCCAAGCCCTTCCCCATTCTCCATGTTTACTGGATGATACAATCTGATTTTCACTACTCTTTTTTGGAAATCAGCAGTGGTCAGTGAAGCAATGTTGTTTTAATAGCAAGTTTTTAGTAGATCGGTATCAGTTAAGAAAGGAATGCTCCTTTCATTGGTGGCTGTCCCAGAAATGAAGGCACACCACGTCTGGTGACACAAAACACAGAACATGACGTAAAACATGTTACATGTATGGCTGCCTCCTGGTTTCTGCAGTCTCCCTGGCCGGGTTAGTGTTTTATCTTGGTGCTGCCGGTGTTATCGACACCTCTGTGAATGTCCAGTCATTGTTCTGTCATTCTTCAGGCAGCTGACCGGCATGGCCTCCTCTGATGATACAGAAGGGTCTCTGACTCCTGTGGATTTTATCCAGCTGCAGCACTACATGGAAGGTACGTTTCCATTTTCTAGATTGTTTTTTAACCTGTAAGGGAAGTAAACTGAAAAAAATAGTCATAATAATAAAGTTGACATGTTTATTACTGATTAAAAGTGTATATACAAATCCTTTTACACCGAGCACCCGATGCACACAAGACACACTGTTGTGTATGTACCAAAAGGCAGATATTCGGAGACATAAAACTAAAGCAATGAGTGATTGGTGAGGCCAAAGACAACAGTGTCCAGGACAGAATATAAAAACAACCTGTGCATTCAAACTGTAATTAGAGCCACGTTAGTCTCAAGTGCATTCTCACTTATAAAATGCAGTGTAACTCAATACTCTGGCAAATTTCCCTGTTAAATTAATAAAGCAGCAGTGGCTCAATATGCCATTTATTTCACAGCATCAGTTCATGACTGTAAATGTATAGTAAAAAAAACACCTGTACCCTGAATTGAGCTTTCACTTTACTGAGGATGAATACTGGCCAGATGTGGTTATGATAGCTCTGCTGTCGATCCGTGTAACTGTCATCTATCTGATCTCAACCCTAACACTCTTCCTGGCTGCACAGACACTGGAAACCACATCACACGTTTACAAAAAAGTGTCATTTTTACTTTAGTATGTTTTCACTTTTGTTTCACTCCTTTTTAATGAATTAAACATCTGAGCACTGAACCGTGTGAGAATAAATATCGGAAGTCTTCAGAACGAGAGTGAAGACAGTGAAACAGAAGCAAGATACGTGGAGACGGGAGTGTCGCAGGCAAAGTCCAACAAAATTATGAAAAGTTCACTTCGTAGATCGAAGGCTGCAACACCTGTGCACTCTGCTCCTGCATGTAGGCGGAAATATTTCTGTTACAGCTGGAGTCAGGATCACTGCCTTACTTTAAATCACAAGCAGCAACTCGAAAACATAAGTACATGCTGTCCATCCGCTGGGGCTAGAGCGAACGCAGAATTACATGCACATGTCGACAAAAGAAGTGTCCGCTAAAGGGCTGAAAATAATCCACTGTTCACTCAAAGGCTTTAGAAGAAATGAAATGGGTCTGTAGGCTTTTAGTGTTTGCACGTTGGATAATGGATGAATGGATAATTACAGTTGCTCCTCTCCAGACCTGGGAAAGGTACTGTGTGTGCATTACTTCACACTGCAAGGCCCAAACCCAGATTTAATGGCTGATAGTCACAGTGTATCCACATCCACAGCTACGTTTTAACCTCTGATCTTCTGCCTGCAGAGAGCAATTTGAGGGTGAAAGATGTGATTAAGGAGTTTCATCTGGGCGGGCGGTTCTCTCAGCACAGCTTTGGAGAGGTAACTTTTTTAGGCAATCACATACTATATTTCCCACATCAGATGTTCCTACTACTCTACTAATTACAAATGAATCAAACATGAATTTATTAATATTTATTATTTATCTGAAGGTTTGTTCTACCTCTATTTTTAACAATGTGCTTGATTTAAAGCACACCCAATCTTTTTAGGAAGCTTTCTACCACTTTATTTTAATGGCATTTTCTAAAAATCATAGTCAGACTGTTGCTATGAATGTAAATGTTTTACCCTTTTGTGTCATTTGGAAATAACTTCTCTCCTCAGTGCGTCGATGCCGAGGGCTTCTGTCTCTTTCTCAAGACCTACTTAGAAGTGGAGGACTTCCCTGCAGATTTCTGCCAGCGGCTTTTTCATTATTTTCAAAACGTGGAGCAAAACGGCTCCTCAAAGAGCCCTCAGCCCAAAGGAGGTAAAGAATTTTTATGGTCCGACTTGGCTGTCCTTTAACAAAGCTGTGCAGCACAGAGTTTGGGGGGAAAACTGTTCTTTGCACTCCCGTTCAGTCCTGGATGTTGCTGGAAGCGCTGCACAAATCTCCCTGAAAACTACCAAAAGAAAGATTGATCTGCTAAGGTAGTTTTTGTTTTTTTTCAGTGACCACCTGTTTGTGTGCTTATTATTTTTTTCATATCTTGTTGTCCGGTCACAGTAATGAGGCTGTAGGCGAAGCTTTGGAGATTAGTGCACCTGTTCCAGCAACAAAACTATGATAAAATACTTGCTTTGATATTCCAACAATTTTCATCTGCTGCTTTTTTTTAAACATCACCAAATCACTGAGGACTGTGGTCGTTTCTTGTTTTTCAGGTGGAGTCTTTCTTCGTGATGTATCCTGTTACTTCTCAGTGTTGGAGAAAGAACAGCCGCGGGAGAAACTCGAATGTTGGTTTGATCATATTGGGATGTTTTTATTATAGTTGCAGCTGCATTTAATCAACATTAATGCTGAAATTATTTTTAAAAATTGAAGATCTGTGACTGTAAAACCCACGGTTAGCACACTAACTGACTTTTTTTGGTTCTAGTTACATTCAAACTTTACGACAAAGATGGCAACGGACTCCTGGACAGCTCTGTAAGTTACTCAAAATTATTGACAAGGGTATAGATATAGATATATATGTATAGTGTTAAAAAAAACTGTTTGTTAATGTTAAAAAAATTGGTGTAATGCAAATATCTGTCCAGAGTTAGACGTATATCTCTACATGTGGACTCAGTTTTGGCCTGCAGCCAGTTCTCCACATTTATAACTTCTTTGACTGTAGCATACATAATGTTCTGTAGCATACATAATGTTCTGTAGCATACATAATGTTCTGTAGCATACATAATTTTGTAATGTTTTAAGTGTATTGCACTTGGCGCCTCGCTGACTGTCTTAGATTACTTTTGCTCGCTAATTTGGATGGATACGGTTACACCCAACCTCACCAGAACTCTTTTGTCTCTCTTTCAGGAAGTGGATCGTATAATCACTCAAATGATGCGAGCCGCTGATTATCTGGGCTGGGATGTGACTGAACTCAGACCAGTATGAGTCTTTTTTTGTGTTTGTTTCTTCTTCTTCTGCATGACTTTTGAACTTTTTTGTTTACCAGCCCGCATAAAGTGTGGCACCTGAAAACACAGGCTTCTGAGGGTGTGACAGAAGATTCACTGTTAAACCATAAATAACTGGTGTCTTGTGATGGACCAGGTGCTCAAAGACATGATGACAGCGATTGATGTGGATGATAGTGGCACCGTCACGCTGGAGGAGTGGCTGAAAGGAGGCATGAACAATGTACCTTTACTTGTTCTGCTGGGGCTGAAGGTGGAAAAAACAGAACATTTTATGCAATCGTTCTTTTCTTTGTTATACTACCTTGACTTAACTAAAAGATGTGACTAACTGCTGCGCTTTTCTCTCCTTCCCACAGATGACTGAAAAGGATGGGCAGCACATTTGGACGATGAAGCATTTTAACAAGCCAACCTACTGCAGCGTGTGTGAGAACATGCTGCTTGGCCTTGGGAAGCAAGGACTCAGCTGCAACTGTAAGAGCTCACAACCACCACCAGGGGGAAGCCAAGCTCCTCATGCACTGTATAAATGACCTGGTGGAGACGTGCATGTTACAGTTACACCTGTACACTCTGCTTTCTGTCAGCTTTGCTGCAGTTTCTTATGTTAAACGTTGAGAATGTCTTACCTTCAATCTTTCTCACCCACTGCATTTTTCTTCCAGGCTGCAAGTACATCGTCCACAGCCAGTGTGCCAACAAGAATCCTGAGCCCTGCGCTCGTACCTTTGTCAAATCTAAACAGGAAATTGGTGTAAGGAACACAATGATCGCTTTTAATTTCCCTTTGGTTTATGTATATTTCTGCTTTTCAGTTATACGGTCACATTTACAACAGCTTTTACATTTTATGCAAAATCCTATATTCAGTGTGTTTATGGGGATATAGTTGCATCTTCTCTCTTCACCTGTTCTCTTTTTTGAAAATCAAACAGCACTGACCACAAACACATTAAGAACAGGGAACATTAGAGTGCATTAGTCAGTAAGTGCCGCCTCTGTTTTTTTTTCCACTGTTTTTAAAAAAAAATGTGGATTACTGCCGGCACAATCTGCTCTGTACATCTGTTAAATGTCCCAATTTTGCACAAGCACAGATAGTAGCCTGGTCACTTTCTTTCCTGGCTGCAGCCACAGCAGACACAGTCAAAAAAAAAAAAAAAAATCAGTAATGAGCTGCTGTGGGAGGTGGAACCGATTTGTTTTCATTCGATCTTCCAGTTCGGTTCAATCATAAAGCCATAAATCTGCAGCTATTTTCCACAGCTGCTTAGGAGCAGGGTGCATTCTGTACTGAGTCTTTTAAAGTCAGCTATAACATCATTTTTCCCGCAGTCATGCAGGGATGCGTTGCTGTGTATCGCAACATAAGTCGGCTCAAACAACGTAGCATGGATGGATGACTGTGAACACAGCGCTGCCCATTCCTGCTGTCAAATTAGTCGTTTTTCCAAAAAGAAAAAAAGGGATGCCAGTGATTTCCTTTGTCATGTTTATAAACTAGATTAAAGCAGGTGGGCCCTTTGAATATTCAATTCAGACTTTCTGTAAACAGTAGCAGACAATGTTGCCGCTGGTGCTAAGTGGCATTTTGTGCATAACGCCTGTTTCGTGCCTCCTCTGCATCTCAGATAGCAGCTCATGACTGGATCAGAGCTGACTGCGGTGCCAACAAGTGTGATGTCTGCAATAAGAAGATCAAAACTTTGGCTGGGAAGCGCTGTGTGTGGTGCCAGGAGTTGGTGAGTACATCTGTGAGATCGCATGTGATCGGGCCTGCTCAGGATCATATGGCTGTGGCATCGGGGGTAGAGTGGGGTCCTCTACCAACTGGATGGCTACTAACTTTCAGTATGTTGAAGTATGATGACTCCATCGGAGCGTGAGAGTGTGCATGCACTCAGGCATGGAAAAAAGTGCTTGTATGAATGTGTGTAATTGGGTGAAAACAAAAAGTACTCAGTATGGCAGAAAAGCACTATAAAGTTTGCCGTTTTTAATTTACTGAGTATTGTTTTGTTTTTTAAGCGTCACGATGAGTGTGTTTTGCGTGGCTTATCGAACTGTGACTGCGGGCCGCTGAAAGATCACATACTGCCTCCGTGGGCCATTTACGCTGTCTCAAAGGTAAAATGTCTCAAAATTATTCTATGGATGTAGATTTTTAGGAAAACTGGCTGTGAGCTGGTCGCTAAGTTTTTGTTTCCGGCAGGAGGAGGACACCAGCCTGTTGAATGTCACTCTTGATGGCCACATCCTGCAGGTCTCCCATTATTAAATCTCACTGAATACACTGAATTAAGTGCCACCAGAGCTATTATATGTATATAAATGATATAACACATTGTCTATGTATTTTGCAGATGACTTACATAATCTAATGGATCCTAATCTGTGGGATTTTTTCCAGATAGTTCCTGTTCCTCGCACCCACCCTCTGCTGGTGTTTGTAAACCCAAAAAGTGGAGGAAAACAAGGCGAACGGTAGGCAGCACAGTCGTATGTGATCAGAAGTTTCACGCTTCATACTAAAAAATCTGATATTTTGGAAATACTTGCTTTCATCTCAATTCATAGCATATTAATCTGTCATTGGGAGTTTATAACAGCTTTTGCTTTGTCTTTGCAGAGTGCTCAGGAAGTTTCAGTACCTGTTGAATCCACGTCAAATATACAACCTGTCCGATGGAGGCCCTGCTCCAGGGTACAGCAGTACATGTTAAACACATTATAGGTCTCAGAGTTCAAATGCACATATCTTTTGAGTATATTTATATTAAAGCTGACTCTGTCTTTCAGTCTGCACTTCTTTCGTAATCTGCGCGACTACAGGATCTTGGTATGCGGTGGAGACGGCACCGTCGGGTGGCTCCTGGATGCTTTAGGTATTGCATGTCTTGCTGAGTTTCAGACAGCGGGTTGAGCTAACCATCTGAAGCACTAAATGACATCTCTCGTGATTTTAGACAAAGAAAACCTCCAGGTGCATCCTTCAGTAGCTGTGCTGCCTCTGGGCACTGGGAATGACCTGGCTCGCTGCCTACGCTGGGGAGGAGGTAACAACAATCAAAACAGGAACTTTTATGAAAGTGTCAGATGTCGGTTACATATTTAAGCTGTTTCCATCATAATCCCATGAAAGGATACGACGGGTCAGATTTGAGAGAAATCCTGAAAGAGATTGAAGGGAGTGAGTTGGTCCCCATGGACCGCTGGAGTATCCAAGTGATACCAAATGACCCTCATGAGGCAGGAGACCCTGTGCCCAATGAGATCATTAACAACTACTTTTCCATTGGAGTGGTGAGTCACGAACACTACAGGGAGTTTGTGCATTCATCAGAAAAATGAATGCATTGCATCAAATATGATTCATGAGGAATGTGATAGTTTTTCATGTGACTGCACTTTCATCCGTGTGTGCAGGATGCTTCTATTGCTCATCGTTTCCACTCCATGAGAGAGAAACACCCCCAGAGGTTCAACAGCAGGTACGAATTTATGTTAGCAGTCTGAACCTTTTCTCATAAGAGGTGTAACAGAGCTCAGTCTACTTCACAAATAAATTCATGTTTTTTTGGATTGTTTGTTTTTGGTTAAATTCTTGTTCTCTGTCTATTAAAGAATGAAGAACAAACTTAAGTATTTTGAATTTGCCACTTCGGAGACCCTCTCGTCCTCCTGTAAAAGGCTAAAGGACTGTCTAACGATTGAGGTTGGAATTTCTGCCACAGTTAGGCTGTTTTATCAGAACTATGCATCTTTGTAAATAATGCTCAAATGTTTTTGTCTTGTTTTGTTTTGTTTTTGCAACACCAGTGCTGTGGAAAACATCTGGACCTGGCTCATGTGTCTCTAGAGGGCATAGCTTTCCTCAACATACCCAGCATGCACGGAGGCTCCAACCTCTGGGGTGAATCTAAGAAGCCTGATGGCGTGGTAGGCCTGGAGCAGAGTGAGGTTATCACTGACCCTGAAGTTCTGAAAATAGTTTCACAAGGTGAGACTCGGCTGTTTACACTGAATCACCACATATCATTGTCATAAATTGTAGTGCTGATTTAACCTTTACAAACACGGTTAATTTACTCTGTTTTTAACGACTCCTCAGATATAAGTGATAAACGTTTGGAGGTGGTTGGGCTTGAAGGGGTTTTAGAGATGGGGCAAATCTATACTGGGCTGAAGAGCGCTGGGCACAGACTGGCACAGACCTCCCAGATTACTATCAGGTTGTGAACTTGAACCTACTAAACAACAGGAATACTTTTCAATACCATACAGCTTGTGTATATGTAATGCAGTATGGTTACACGTCGCTGTTATTGCTCCCTATGTGCAGGACATCTAAAGCATTTCCTATGCAGATCGATGGGGAGCCCTGGATGCAGCCTCCTTGTACTGTAAGCATTATTAAATAATATAACAAGGGCGAAGAGAATGGCAACAATAGGATCTTAAACTCTGTGACTAACCTAAACTAATCTAAAGTGCATCTTTTATGAATTTTAGATCCACATAACTCACAAGAACCAAGCTAACATGCTAATGGCTGCACCTACCAAACCATCCGGCTTCTTTCACCTCAAATAGAGTCGTGGCACTCCTACGTCCTCCGGCCCTCTGAGGATCACTGCAGCTCACCAGCGTTGGATTGAGTGTGTAACTGTATGTTTTTATTGTTTACTTCCTTTGCACCAAGTCCCTGACATCATTTTAAGTTACTGCTTTCATAGACAGATGCCACACTGACAGACCAATATCAAAAGTGCAAATTTGACGAGTTTGACTGCCGCTTTTGTGTGCCAATTTTCATGCAATGCAGTATGTTTCTATTGATAAAGGATCAGAGCACATTGTGTACCTACAGTATAAGCACAAGGAACATGCATGTACTAGCTGTATTTTATGTTGTGGTGTTTTGTTGTGCTAAATCATATTTACAGTAGTATCTGTACTTCCTCGTGCAGTTAGTGACAAAAATCAGTTCACCAACTATACTGTCTTGTGTGTTGACATGTATTTCAATGTCAGTGTTCATCCAGTCGAGAGATAAGAAGATAGATAAGAAGATAGATAAGAAGATATTCATGTGAATGTTTTGACTGTTTCTTAAATAACTGTTGAATAATGAATAATGCAAGGAACTCATGATTGAATGTAACTGAATGTATTTTTTGTTTTTCGGAGTCATGAAAGTGCTAAGGAGAGAGGCATTCAGTATAGCCCTCCCATATTTAAAGAGTTTAATGGCAGCAGCACTCCACTGTGTCTAATACACGCCCGATGTACATACCTGAAATCATATTTAATGTTAGCTTCTGTACCACTCTTGTCCTGTAACCTCGCTTTGTCAATTTAATTCTTTGTGTCAACACTTTTATGAGACTCCTTTGCACTGAAAAAGCTTCTCAAACATACAGACATGACTGATGAGGTCATGCTAACATTTAGTGGAAGCTAGCCAAAATATTCTACTTTGTGACTGAAGAAATAAAGTTTAAAGTTAAAATATTGTTTTGGGAATGTGTTTTCAACTTTCAGAAGTCTTGCGTTGGATACTGAGTGTACTTGTTTACGCTTTACTGGGTTGGAAACACTTTCAGAAATGCCTCAATTCTTCTTGGCACAGATTTAACAAGGTGCTGGAAACATTTCTCTGAGAATATGGTCCATGCTGACATGATAGCATCACAGTTGCTGCAGATTCATTAGCTGCACATCCATGACGTGAATCTCCCGTTACACCATGTCTCAAAGGTGCTCTATCGGATTGAAATCTGGTGACTGCAGAGACCATTTGAGTGCCGTGAGCTCATTGTTATGTTTGGGAAACCAGTTTGTGATGATTTCAATTTTGTGACAAGGGATGTTCGCTGTAAAAGATGAATACATTGTCGTAAATGGATGGACGTGATCAGCAACAATACTCAGGTAGGCTGTTGTGTTTAAACAATGTTCAGTTGCTACTAAGAGGCCCAAAATATTCCAAGCCATTGGTCATTCTCGTTTGACCTCTGATATTAACGGTGTATTCCCCCAGGGGACTGCTGCTCACTGGATACTCATTTTCAGACCAGATGGTTGTGTGGGAAAATTCCAGTAATCAGCAGTTTCTGAAATATTCAGACCAGCCTGTTTGGTACCAACAATATTAAAAGTCACTCAGTTCTCAGTTTGAACTCAGGCGTAACAAGTTACTGGCACAGATTATGGAGGATACACCAGAGAGGAAGATAGTAGCTATGAAAGATTAAATAAATATTTTTGCCATTAAGCCATTTTAAAAACAAGATCCCAATCCCAAATGCTAAGAGCAGTAATCTTATATTTAGATATGAAATCCTCTTTGACTTTATTTGAATACGCAGAGATGATTTAACACGGCTGGCGACTTTGAGGCACTCATAAAAAGTCTTGCGTTAACAGTTCAACAAAAGTTCATCAAAAGCACAACAGCAGTCACTACTTATTGTATTTATTTTCATAAAATCTGTCAAACAAAAGAAAAAATTCATTTTTGGTGAAACCAATTAAGCATGCTAAGTAAAGCATTCATAAAACGAACACTTTATGTGATAGTCTCCATTCTATCCACGTGTGTTTTCCACTGTGTAAGATAAAACACAAACCCCTGTAATTATCTCTGGTAACTGCAGGCAGCATCTGCAGCTGCGTCAGGTCTCTGGTCCCAGTTGCTTGAACAAGCCCCCTCACTGTCTTTACACAAGCTGGATCATGCCCACGTATCCCCAGAGAGGGTTCGAGTGTTCAAGAGCGTGCTCGTTTGCAGTGGGCAGGTATTAAGTGATGTTTAAACTAATGCTGATAAATTTACAAAGTAAATGTAAGTGTAAATTGTTGTTTTTGACAATAGTTTATACAGGACTCAGGGTCTTTATATTCTTGAAACAGAAGTGCATAAAACGCACAGACACAGAAATTTAAATGTCATTTTTGATCTCAGAAACACCAATTAAAATATAATATAAACAAATTTCTGTTTGAATATTACAGATCTCTGGAGATAACTGCAGCTCCAAAGAAGTTTCAATATGCTTCAAGAAGTCACTGACATATTTGGAAACGTGTGTCATGGTCCTGGGTTTGGACATAGAGTTTTGAGTCTTGTGTCTTGTTATTTGATGTTCTGTTTGGTTCCTAATACTTTTTACTTTTATATTCCTTCTTTATATTTTGAGCCTTTAGCACTTAGTTCTCAATTTATTTGTATTCCAATTATTTATTTATTCTTTAGTAGTGTTGCTTGTATTATTTTTCCTAGTTTGCCCTGCAATGTTCTGATTAGCCTCACCTATCCTTCTTCGCTCAGCTGCCAACCAGTCTTATTATTAATAATCAATAATTTTGTATTTCTAATTACAAGTTGTAATGGATCGTGCTATTGAATAATTTCAGCAATAAAAACATAAGTAAAAAGTATATTTCCAGCTAAAACGTTTAAAAATGCTTGCGCTGCTGTTTCCTCGGAGTTGTGAAACATTAGAGACTGTCTCTATTTTCTGAAAAATTGAAGAAAAAAAATTGCAGGTGTTTCCCGCCTGATACCTGATAACACACCTCGCTGGTGCAAACTTTTATAATATCTACATTTCCAGCCAAAAAAAAAACGTCGGCGCCTCCAAATTGCGGTTATTTTTAGCATTTTTCATCCCGTAATAGCCCCACGTGAGCGCCGCTTTCGTTGCGGTTTATTTTTAGCACGTACGCTCCCTCGGATCTTGCGTCAATGGAATCCCGTGCGTGCGTCACACGGAAGAACGTCTGCGTCGAGCCCAGAGCTGATTGGCTGCCGACCCGGAACGTTCCACCGCCCCAAAACCATGTTTGGGCACAGACACGCCTTTTTGTCGACGCAGCCCAAAATAAAACAAGAGTGTAGCGGAGTGGAGCCCGTCTGCCTCGGTCTGACCCGGCGTGTGTTGTGTGTGAGTGTGACTGAATGAGTGTGTGTGCTGACAGACGCTAACCGAAGTGACATTTATCGTTTTTTCTCTAATTCGGAATAAATGAAAAACGTCAAATTCGGGATATTTACATAAACCAGGTGAGTAAAGAGTGGAATTTTAGTGATTTGTTATTATTTTCATTTATTACTGCTACTGTTAGATGCGCATGTTTGCATTTTAACTTCTTAATAAGTATCTCTGCTTAAGGACAAAATGGTTATTAGTAGCTGGACGTTTGCATCAGTTTACTTATTGATATAAAGTTATTTACTAATGATGTCATATTTGCTCTAGTTCAGTCTGATACATCAGAGAACTACCTGACAGAGGTCATGATTTTAAGTGTACACTTGATTTGACTAGACCCTCACTGCTATAAAAGATATGAGTGTTATATTTAGCCATAATAAACTTAAAAAGTGCAGGACTGATATTCTTCTTTTTCTTATAATATGATAAAGTGAATTATGGGAGTGTATTTTGACATTAACGTGGCCATTTTACAGTACCTGCAAGTAATAATATGACTGCTGTGACTCTACTATTTCCATTTGTTAAAATTTTGTCCTCTTTTATCAGTATGTGCCCGTGTTAATGGCTTTCATGTGTTATAACACTGTTAGGAAATGAGAAGCTTCATAAAATTGTTTGTTTTTACATGCTGAAAATTATTTGGGCCCTTTGGCAGTTTTGTTTCCCCACAAGTCAAATGTAGCTGTACAAATTTAAGCTCAACTTTCAAAGAACGTGCTTCAGCTTTTGTATTGAGAAAAAAAACAACTATAAAATGAAGAAGTAAGGACACTTGTAGATACACGCCCATCCATCCAACCATGCACACACGCATGCACATAAACAGGCTTTGCCACTATTCCCATTTCAGCTGGCAGTCAGCCCACCCTGACATTCAATCTGCAACACACCCCGGTACAGGCGTTGTGAAAGAGGGGTTGCCCTCTACTGAAGGAGGTTTTCAGAGCATTAACAGCCAGTAACACAATATCTGACAATACCTGACTGCTCCGCTGGACCAGCCTCTGCATTTTTTTCAAGGGGACGGATAGGCCCCTTGATGAAGTTAGAGAACAGGCATGTTGGGGGAAATGAGACGGACATTTCAGGTGTTAATGTTGCCCACTGTTTATGTTGTTATAGAGGAAGGATTAAGAAATGCTGACCAGCATGTTATATAGTTATATATCCAATAGCAATATCTAGTTTCTAACACATGTTTAAAGAGTCAGCTCCTTATTGGGCCCATTTGTCTCGGGTGATTTAACTTGCTTGGTTTTATTTTGAAAAATGGTCACAAAGTCATATTTAGTGCACTAATTTGAGAGGGAATATCTGACTTAGACCGTGTTCCTTTAAAACTACCTTACAAAGATGCACTCAGTGTTTAGATAGAGAATTTAATAAAGTCAAGTTTGTTACCAAGAAATGAATCAGTATTTATCTTTAAGGATTTATCTGAGTGGTTCTAAATGTTGGTTTTCTCTTTCCTAGCAATGCCCTGTGTACAAACCCAGTATGCATCCGTGCCCCATGACAACTACTTCAGCTCTGAGTTCTTGAATCCTGACCTCAGTGCCACACTGGTGATGGACTTCAGTGGCCAAAAGGACCAGCTGTCCACATCTTCATTGCCCAGCATCAACACTTTGGTTGGAAATGGCTATGTCGGGGAGTTTGATACATATTCCTGTAAGATTACCACCTCTCCTCCTGCCTCTACGGTTTCATTCAGCCACACAGCAGTACCTGAAAGCACCAGCTCTCAGATGCACAGCCAGGCCTTCAAGCTGGATGATCTCCAGGTGTATGGCTGCTACCCAGGATCCTTTGCGCTCAACTGCCTTGACGAAACGCTGTCGTCATGCAGCTCTGACTACTATGGCAGCCCAGTCTATGCCACTGCTTCTCCTCCAACACCAAGCTTTCAAACAGAGTCTGCACCTGTCTGGGATTCCCCTTTCAGTCCCTACCCCTCAGCCCCCCTGCCCTCTGTGGCTGACAAGGCCGCCATAGCTCAGCAGCTCTCTTTTTTCACCTTCAGCTCTGCACAGGAGCAACACTCCCCCATGGGGCAGCAGCACCAGGATGCTCATCCAAGCCAGGAAGACCACTTCTTCCTGTCTCCTCAGCAGCATGTCTCCCCACTTCACTGCCCTCCAGTTTCTCTGGAGCATAGACTTCTAGAAAGCCCCAAGATAGCAGAGGGTGCCATGATGTCTCCTAAAACGCCAAACCCAGGATCCAGCGAGAGTCGCTGTGCAGTTTGTGGCGATAACGCTTCATGTCAGCACTATGGAGTCCGCACCTGTGAGGGATGCAAAGGTTTTTTCAAGGTAAGAAAAAGACATTTAGCAGCTTTAAGATCACAGATTTGTTTGACTGAGTACACAATGCTGCAATCATTATAATTCTAAGGAGAATAAACCTGCAATCATAGCTGATATATCAGTTTGTTTCATATATTTAAGATGACTTAGATCCACTGACAAAGTGACCAAACCACATCCACCAGAGAGTAGCCATGTTAAAGTTTTTTAACTGTGCAATCATGGCCACAATTCTTCAAAAACCCCATTTTTATAAAGCGAGTTTGGATGGATGGAGTTTGGTGCGTGCTTACATAAGTAACAAGTGCACAGTTCAGTATTGGCAAATAGTAAAATTATTAGACTGTTTTAAAAATATTTATACTGAGCAGTAATGTACCAGTTATCACTGTATCTTTGTTCAAGAGAGGCCTGCAGTTGATTGATCAGAAATCCATCAATCTGTTTTCTTAACCACTCATCCAAGTCAGGGTTGCAGGTGATCAGAAATTGATGCTATAAACAAAATAAGACTTGTGTATTTCAATCACTTGCAGTCGTATATGTTTGCCGCATTATGATTCCATATTAATGTGTTTTCTTTGTGTGTTTGACAGCGAACTGTCCAGAAAAATGCAAAGTATGTGTGCCTCGCTAATAAAGACTGTCCAGTGGACAAGAGGAGGAGAAACCGATGCCAGTTCTGTCGTTTCCAGAAATGTCTTGCAGTGGGAATGGTCAAAGAAGGTAATGCAATGTGATACTCTTTCAAAGCTTGCAGTGACTAATGTATGACAGCCACAAACTGGGGTTAGTAATGACAGTTTTGCAAAAGCAAAGCCAGGAAGCTCAGAGACATATGTAACCGGACCTTTACAGTTGCAGAAAAAGGGAAACGTCAGCTGATACAGCTTTCAAATGCTGAAAGAGCCATGTAGGAGTCATAAACATGTTCCTCACCTCATCCTCTTTTAGTTGTTCGTACGGACAGCCTTAAAGGTCGCCGAGGTCGCCTGCCCTCCAAACCCAAGATCCCAGTTGAGGCTTCATCCACGACCCCCAGTGTCAACATCATAGCTTCGCTTGTCAGGGCTCATCTAGACTCAAGCCCAACCATTGGAAAGCTTGACTATTCCAAGGTAACTCAAAACTTGTAGCTCACTAATCTCCTTCATTTGATTTTACACTGGTGACTTTACAATGTAGAGTCAAAGTAACAGCACTAAATAGCTCACTGAAAATCTCTTTAGCTAACTAACCTTTCTCTTTTTTTCCTCCTCAGTACCAGGAGAGAGCAGACAGCTCGAAAGAGAAGGAGGATGCTGGTGATATCCAGCAGTTCTATGATCTACTGACCGGTTCCTTGGATGTGATAAGGAAATGGGCTCAAGCCATCCCAGGATTCATGGACTTCTGCACAGAAGACCAGGAGCTGCTCCTCGAATCTGCCTTTGTTGAACTCTTCATCCTCCGTCTGGCTTACAGGTCAGCGCTCTTTCTTCTACAGTTAAAAAAATATGTGTGGTTCACTAATATTTAGCTACATTCCTTCACGTTGGTCAATGCTCTCACTGACGTAATGGTTTAAAATAATGCAGGTCTGATCCAGAGAAGAATGAGCTAATCTTCTGCAATGGCGTGGTGCTCCACCGACTACAGTGCGCTCGCAGTTTCGGTGACTGGATCGACTCCATCATGGATTTCTCGCACAGCCTTCGCCGCTTGAATTTAGACGTCTCCTTGTTTTCCTGCCTCGCAGCCCTCGTTATCATCACAGGTAAAGAAGGTTTTAGGGAATTCCATTGCATTTGAAGGTTGTTGTTATATTTGGGGTTTCTCATGGAAACTTCTTTTGCCCTTAGATCGTCACGGCCTCAAAGAGCCCAAGCGGGTCGAGGACTTTCAAAGCCACCTCATCACTTGTCTAAGGGAACACGTGAGCGGAAATGGATCAGAACTGAGCCGGACACAACCCAACTATCAGTCTCGCCTTCTGGGCAAACTGCCTGAACTGAGGACTCTGTGCACACAAGGCCTGCAGCGCATCTTCTACCTGAAACTGGAGGACCTGGTGCCTCCTCCTCCGATAGTGGAGAAAATCTTTATGGATACACTGCCGTTTTAAAATGAACAAAGGAGGTCGAAAGCACCAAATGTGAGGTTTTTCACTCCACTCTACTTCTAAACCTCCTTCTAGCATACGGAGGTGTGCTAGCATAGTTAAAGAGACCATTATTTTTTTATCTTTAGGTGCTATTAAATATAGTACCTGTGTGAATGCTATAAAAGATTGATATTTCATGACACTGTTTAAATATATTTCGTGTGCATTGGTAAAGGTGACTTTTTTTGCAGTGCTATTTGTGAATGTTGTCCTGCTATGCAGCCTATAACACATGGATATCATGGTAGATGCCATGGCAGTGTTAAATACTCAGAAACACACTAATTTTTTTTAAGTATGTTTTCAGAATTGCTTGATTGCCCTACGCAGAGGCTGAGATTGGAGATGACAGAGTAGGGAAGACAAGCAGTTGTGAAAAAGTCCCACTTTTCCACAATGAAATACTTATATCTTTCTATGGAAACTATAACTAAATGTGCTCATGTGGAAGGTCTTGGACCAAAGTTTACCAGAGTTTTTATTTTGATACTACTAATTACAAACCTAATTGCCTTAAGCTAAAGAAAATAATTTGCCATATCGCGTCGCCTGTCACTTTTCAGCACCTTGTAAAGGCTGATTCAGGCGGTTCTCCTGTTAAACTGCATGTACCTGTGACAGCAGGCTTCTCTGGCTTTACGTAAGAATGAAAATTGACTTGCTAAGTGAAAATACAAAGTGCCTTTTCATAAAACCTCACTCCATCAACTACACTAAGTGAACCTTTATTCCAAACATCACATATAGCAAGGCTCTTTTATCACAGGCATGAGTCACTCTCAGAATTCAAGTGTTAGTGTTGCAAGCCTTAATGCAGTATGTCAAAGAGCGTCCAGTACTTCACACTGTTTAAACTGGAAGGTCATCAAGTTATGACAGGCTGTTTAAGACATGTAAAATTTAATTGTTATGCTACAGACGCACGGGAAGGTTAGAACCACGGTGGCGCCGTCCACATTTTACTAGATCGAGTCTTGTATGATTTGTATAAATTAATGCCAGAAAATGCAAATTCACGTTCAGACATGAACTGTTTTCTTGTCTTAGGCATCAGATACATTACATGTTGTGGACCTCAATTCTGTGACTGTAAATCTCTCCACCTGTCTTCCATATTTTTCAGAATTGTGCAGTTTTGTTTTGGTTGTTTTTTTTTATATATATATGTTGGATTTATATTTTGATTTCAAAATGACAGAAAGAAAATTCTTAAGGAATCACAGTGAAATGTGATGACGTGAGCAGCTACGAGCACTTGAGTGTTCAAACGGTATGAAAAGTACTTCTTCTGTATGTGTTTGTGTGCGTGCAAAATAATGCCAGGCCTTTTGTAAAATGGTGCAAAAAAAAAAATAGTAAAAGGCAGCGAATACTTGATATTAAATCTTTTGGAAATCACCTCGGATTGACTTTGTTTAAATGTTAGGAAATAGGTAACTGCGCAGGTTAGAGTTTCTACACTGTCTCTCTGAACATGTTCTTATTTTCTTATGCTTCCATGCCAGTTTTTCTTTTTATATTAAAAGCCTTATTCTTGATTTGCCAGTATTGCAGTTTATAATTAGCACATTATGACTTGCAATTACATGCAAAATAATCTCTAAATATTTCAAAATTAATGGCTACTTAACTTGTGTTTAATCCTTGGAAACAATTATGTAAAAAATAAATGAAAGATGACAATTTAGCAGTTTACACATTCACCTAAAAAGCAATAAATCCGTGGTTTATTCCACGAGTAGCAAATGGGGTTGTGTCAAGAAGGGCATCCGATATTAAAATCTGCCACATCAAAAGTGTGGAGCTACTGTGCTGTGGTGACTCCTTGTGAGTAAGGGAGCAGCCAAAAGTAGCTTTTAAGCCTAAATACAGCCCATGAATATACACTTATATTTATTGAAAAAGCTTAAAAATGACCACAAAAATAATTAGGAAGGTAATTTTTAACAATTCTTAGTGTGTGTGACATGAACTATCATGAAATTGACAGTCAATTATAATTCATTTATAATTGTGTTTTCCTTTCTTTATTCCTCATTCATATGCTAAAGTAAGATGAATGAGTATGCTGTGGTTTGTACACCTTCACTTAACAGGCAAAAGATCCTCGGTTTGATCCCGGCAAGAGACATGAATCCTTTGGGAGTTACATCACGAAGAAAGGGTATCCGGTGTAAAAATCTGCCAAGTCAAATATGCATAGTTACCTACACTGATGATCCCATGTGAATAAAGGAGCAGCCAAAAATGGCTTTTAGGCAAAACACAGGTTGCTAGCATGGCTGAGCTCTCTATCCTTCAGTGTTCATTGGAAATTTCCACCTTAAAATAGAAACCTAAAGTCATGCAGTAGCTGTGAAACCATAGGCATTGAGGTCCATTAAAGAGACACTTGAGAAAGTGAGGCCTGAATGACATCTGAAAAATGTAAGCAAAATGCTTTCCTCCCTCACTAAAATGGAAATTGAAACAAATAACAGTGTTATGACTCAAAGGTTCAAAACCTCCTCAAATTTGATGCAGCAGAAATTAAGAATTACACACCAGTTGTTGTTGTAGTAGTACGTGGCGGCTTCCTCGCTGACTCTGCCAGGTTGCCCTTGCTGCATTTTTAGAACACCATGGCGGGGACCTCCAGGACTTAATGCTAGCATGCCAACACTGTTGATAAGTTAGCAAGCTGCACTTAGCATTAACTTCAAAGCATGACTGTGTCTAAATCCAGCCTCTCAGAGCTGAGTATTTAAAAAAAAGTATGTCAGACATTTAAGTAGATTCAATTCATGCTTGGTTACAACATAAAATATCCCCCGAGTTGTCCTATAAGAACAAAACTGTCAGCTAGTTGGGGGTTTCAGTGCAAGAAACAGCGCTTAGACTATATTTAAGGCACTGCCTACTGTGCTGCTGCTTGTTACATATTAATGATGTGATGAAAAGTGACTAAACAAAGTCCTTTTCACCAAGTCTGTGTTGTTTTGTCATACATGGTGTTAATGTTGGCAGCACCCTTGATGGGAGGAAGACGACACCGCGCCGCTCGCAGCCACAGCGATCTGTAGCAGCGGCTGCATTCAGCCAGTCGACACCTGATCCTACTGTACACCACGTACCGGTCATCTGGATTTTGGTGTTGGCAGACACAGTGGAAAAAAAGTGACAAGGGAAGAAAAGAGGAGGGGGCAAGCATGCACTGAAGTGTTCATTATGTTACAAAATGGCAAACATGCTGCCCAAGTCAGGCGTAATGAGAGCAGCAGGTGATTCGTTTCATAAGGAGAACTCAGACAGACATGGCGGCTCTGAAAGTTCCTTTAAATGTTACAAAAGGTATCCTGCTTTTATCTGACTTGATAATCTGTTTTGACTTTCAGTGTTTCTTTTCAGTTTGACTGGTCGCATATCCATGTTGAGTCAGGCATGCCGTCCCTTCAGATTACGCTAACCCATGCTGAAAAGATATCCTCCTGTGAATATATCTCAGTGTTTCTTGACACCATTTTTTCCAAAAGTGGAAAGCTACCATTTGGAGCTGCTATTTGCGCCCTGGCCTTTCACCCCTCACACACTCTTGTCATGGTGATTTGTTATATGTGCATGCCAAACGCCAAAAACCTTCTTCACTTTTGCTTCTGCATCTTCTGCAGAGGAAATGCCTGAGAACAAGTAACATTTACAGTGTTTCTTGATAGGTGAAATGCTTTTATTTATATTCATTAAATAACCTGATAGTTACTTTGCAGATATATGGCTACTGTATAGCTATATGTAGCATGTATAGCTACATGCAAAAGTTTTCATTAGCTAAATTTGGCTCAAGGGTTTTTGTCTGTGGCACAAAGGAATACAGCCTTGTGTTTCAAATTACCTAATATTACCTAATATTGTATAATAAAGAAACCAGGTGTAGTCTGCTATTTATCATATTTGCCATCTTAGCTTATCATAACATGTCATAACAACAAGTCTTAGTTTAAAAGATTTTGGACAGATTACATTTTTAACTTAAAGATGGAGAGATATTCTTTTTTTTCAGTAGCCATAGTCTCTATATAAGTAATGCACAAAGGTACTGTGAAGCCTCCTGCTGGTCCTGGACCAACATTGAAGCTTAGGCTGCTGCCATATTAATTTTTGGAGCCAGAAAGGACCATGTTTATACAAGAGAGGGTAAAGTCCTGACATGAGTTTTACACTTTGCTCGGTCATGTAACATAAATTTTAATTTAATGATGATGGCAAGGAAAAGGCTATGTGTGGACACCGTGTGCCTGTAAGTCTGTGGACCAACTATACAATGGACCAATTATACGTGCGACATTCAGGTGGATTTCAAATAAGTATAACAGGAATTACAACTCGTCCTTGGTGTCTACAGCTGTCCTCGTCTGCAACAGACTGGTTTATTTTTAAGCTAATGGTGAAAACCCTCCCATCAGAAATCCATATCCACTCACTGGCAACTTTGCTAGTTATGAATTGCTAGTTTCAGATTGCCTTCAGAACTGCCTTAATCCTTTGTGACATAGACTCAAAAAAGATTTTGGTCCATATTGACATGAAAGCATCACACAATTGCTGCACAATCCCCCACCCACGATGAGAATCTCCACCCAATCTCAACGGCGCTCTAAGATTAAGATCTGATGATTTTGGTCATGTTCAAGAAACCACTTTGAGATGATTTGAGCTCATAGATGGGTAAACTGTGGTCATAATGGGGTGGACATGGTCAGACACAATACTCAAGTAAGCTGTGGTGTTGCTCAGTTGTTACTAAGTGGCTCGAGGTGCCCCAAGAATATTTCCCTCAGACTATTACACCATCAGCAACCTGAGCGTTTGATTCAAGGCAGGACAGATCAAAGCTTTTATGCCGTTTACAGCAAACTCTGACCGTAACATCTGAATGTTTCAGCAGAAATTAAGGCTGGTCGGATGAATCTTCCAACAACCATTCTGTGTTCAAAGTCACTTAAATCACCTTTCTTCCCCATTCTGATGTTCAGTTTGCATTTCAGCAGGTCATCTAGACCGTATCTACACGTCTAAAAGCACTGAGTTGCTGCCATATAAATGGCTGATTAGATGTTTCCATTTACAAGCAGTTGAACAGGTGTACCTAATGACATGGATAGATATTTGAGCACTATCAAGCATGTTTAGTTTATTGTTGTTGGTGTCTTACTCTCATTTTGTTTATACAAAATTTGACGCTACTATTCAATTGGCCGTCTGCCACTGCTTCAAGGTTTGCTGTGTTATGTATTCAGAGATGCTCTTCTGCATACCTTGGTAGTAACAAGTGGTTATTTGAGTTACTGTGGCCTTCCTATAAACTCAAAGTAGCCTAGCCAATCTCCTCTGACCTCAAGAAGATTTTTTCACCCAGACAACTGCTGCTCACTGAATACTTTCTGTTTTTGGACCATTTTCTTTAAATCGTAGACATGATTGTGTGGGAAAATCCCAGCAGATCAGCAGTTTCTGAAATACTCAGACCAGCCTGTTTGGCACCTATAAGCATTCAAACATCTTTCTTCCTCATTCTGATGCTTCAGCAGGTTTTTTGACCATGTCTATGCCTAAATACACTGAGTTGCTGTCATGTGATTAGCTGATTAGACTGCATTGCCAGGTGAACATTTGTACCTAATAAAGTGGCCATGTGTGTGTACCTGCTACTAGTGACTACTCCCTACTACATCAATGCTAGAATTTCTCTCACCAAAATAATAACAGAAGCATATTTAATTATCTATATAAGAGGAAACCATATTATTTGTCAGATAAACCGTTGAAAAGGCTCCTAAAAGCTCAAGATTGACTTACTTGTGGAACTCCTGGAAGAAAAGGTAAACTAATGAAGCAAAGCAAAACAAAATAAACTTGCATTCTCCTTCTTTAGTGTCATTATAAAATACAGCAGTAACATAACTTGGTTGCATTGCTGTCATAGAGATGTTTGAGAGAGTGAGTATGTGAGAGAGGCAGACACAGCCGACTGCTAGAGATGATATTGTTCCAGCGGGAGGAAAGCTAATACGTCTGTTTGTGAGGATGCTGCACCTGTCGTTTATTGATGGACTGAGCTGTAAATAACTTTCTATTCAGTGCTCCACGGGGGACCCTGTGTGCTTCCTTCGGCGTTCTTCTTTTTATTCTATACCTGTTCATGTACACACGCCTACACACAGGTGAACGCGTCACTCGCCACATTTCTGAACATTTTCGAAAGATCTTTATTTTCTAAAGAATCTCAGAATAGAGCAGAATCTCTCAGTCTTACCTCTGATAATGACAAAAATAAACACTCCAAGCGAAGGTATACTTACATGTATATTGTGAAACAGTATCAGGTTGAGTGTGGGTGTGCTGCTGAGTGTGGAAAAGCCTCTCCGGGTGTATTTTTAGCAGACCATTGTTGAGCCCATAGAGACCTCTGTAATTGGATCTGGTCTCCCTCACTAAGAGTGTCCGGTGATAAATGAGTTGGCAGACGTCATTGCTCATGCCATCTCTGTGATAACTGTATGCTCCACATCACCGCTCTAAAGCTCTTAGTCGTGGCCGGATTAAAATCCTAACTGATTGGTGAGCCGGCTGAATTATCATTCTGAAGCGTGTGAAAAGAAGAGACGGTGGAAACCTTCCTGCTCTGTGTTTTTGTTGCTGTGTCCTTGGGCATTAACTTTGCTGGGTGGCAACTTAATAAAGGCAAAAGACTGATGAGATACTTGATGGATTCATATAATAAGTTGAAACTACTGTGCTCAATTTTTTTTACTATAAGAAAAACACAGTAAATAAAATCTTGGTAAAGGTTTAAATGGCCTTTCTGTCTAATCATGAAGGGACAGATTTAGTTTGAATTATTCTTAAATAAAAGAGTTTAAAGGGTTGATGTCTTTCTTTTATGATGGTTGCTGCTGATGGTTTGTGTATTGCAATGAGATTTAAGAAAAAGTGAGTCCATCAGGACCAGCAGAAGCTCTTCATTTACTGCACTGTGGTGCCAAAAAAAGGACTGTGATGACAAACAAGCTGGTTTTTTAAAATAATATTCATGTTCTTTCTCAAAATAAAGAAGCTTTGTGAGAATACATCAGATTTACTATACTACCAGGTTGGAGACAAAGATTGAATCAATGAATACAAGCACATACAAGCATTGCTACTACATTTAAAATAGAGCTATTTTAAATACTTATACACTTGAGTAAATGATGAATAAGATGTGAATATTGTGGAGAAACACATTTGGCAAACTGGTAAAAAAAAAAATAGAAAAGAAGTGTGTGCCTTTGTGTGCGAGTGTGTGTGTCTATGTTGGAAACTTCTCTCTGCTCAGCCGGAGAATATGAGAATGTTACAATTATAAAACAAGATTGACAGGATGGATAGTGTTGCACTGGCAGATGACAGTTCCTGGCTGCCTGCCTGGAAGTTATTCACAGCAAGGCCCACACACACACACACACACACACACACACACACACACACACACACACACACACACACACACACACACCCCAGCTTATAGATCAAGTGGTCGTGAAGAAGGAGGAGGTGGTAGAAAAGGAAAGGGTGTGGCATGTGTGTGTGTCAAGGTCTGAACAAACCTGCAAACCTGAAAACACTCTCACTCACTCACACAGATAGTTTGTGATGGGTATACCTGACCAGCATTTAACAACTGCATCAATCAACATTTGACCCTCTGATGGAAAAGCAGTGCTGTCCAAGTTAGTCCTGCTTTAAATTATTGATTTATTGGACTGTTTTGAATGCTTTCACATTAATAGCTTCAGAAGTGATGAAGTATCACATGCGTCCTCAGAAACATGAAGAGCTGTTAAACATAAATAACATATAGACCTTCATACAGTGTAAAGATGAAGCCTGGACATTCTTTACATTTGTACAGTGTGTTTCTTACTGCCCGGCAAGATGTCATCTTTTATATTTATTTATTTTTGTTGCCTGAAAACTGCTGCTGGAGTAATTTTCTATCCCGGATCATTTATTTTTATGCAGACAACAACATTCTACGACTGGTTAGTCCAGTGAGTTTGACGAGCTCCTTAAACTATTTTAGTCGTGCAGTGATCAATCGCCATGCATCACTTTTTAACCATCTCAGAGAGTACACCCAGACTGGAAATGGGAAATATAACAGCCAGGATCCAAAACTAATTTAGTTTTTGAAGTGAAATACGAAATTAAAAGTAGCATTAAATGACACACAGCAAACACTAGATAAGCTGGGCAAACGCAAAATGAAAGCTAAAAAAGGGCAACTAAATCTTCCTGGAGCCGAAGTGACACGACAAAGACATGACTCTCATAGCGATGCGAGCCCCTTGGCCCTCACACAGGGTTACATAAGAAGTCTGAAGTCTGAGTTAGTTGGCACCTCTCTAAGATCACAAGGTGCTGGCTGTAAAGTCGGCTGTCAGGAGCTGACTCTAAGGGCGAGCTCCCGCTGTTCCTCATAACTGGACGGGCTGTAAGGAGGGTGGTCTGCTTCCAGGACTCTGCTGTCTTAATGTGGATCTATTTTTAAATTGATATCGGCCACATTCAACCGATGGCTGAACATCTAAAATGCCAAACACACACGCACACACACACGCGCGCACACACACACGCACACACGCACACACACACACGCACACACGCACACACACACGCTCATGCACATTCTGAATAGACCTGGAGAAACAGAGACATGACAAAGCATTTTACATAACTCTCAGTGTAGCGCTGGTCTCAAACAGTAGTAATGCAGCTTTTATCAGTTATACAAAAAATGTTCTTATTCTTATTATTGTGATTCAGACTGAAAAAAAAACCTATGCCTTTGGGGTTGTATCAGGAAGGGCATCAAAAATCAGCAGAATCAAATATGCAGAGCTACCTGTTGTGGTGACCTCTTGCGAATAAGGGAGCAGCTGAAAGTAGCTTTATTGTTGTTCAGACTGACATTTATATGAGGTGATTTACAACAATGCCTTGCAAAAAATGAAAAATATCCAGGAGGCGATAGTGTAATGACCTTCTTGACCCCCTGGACTAATGTAGTGCCAACATCAAGTCAAAAGTTTGCATAACCGTTGATGAGTAATAATGAAAAACTTTCCGATGGTTCATGGTTTTGGTTTGTGCAAACTTGTATTTCAGTATTTTTCAAACTTTACGAGTATTTCAAAATAAAAGCCGTTCAGAGCGTTTCCATGTCTTTTATTTTGAAGGCAACCTGGTTGAACGTGTCAGGTTGTAGTGGAAGGTTTATGGGCTATTTGCGCAGGTGAGTGCAGTGACGTCATTGCGCAGCGCGAGAGAGAGAGAGAGAGAGAAAAAAATGCGGATCTTGCCAACTTCTCCTGACCTCAGCATTTGTGTGTGCACTTCCTGCTTGGAATGGCTGATCTCTTTAAGTGTAAGTAAGGCTCAATTTCAAATGTAATTCATAAACTGTCGTCACATGATTTGCGATTATCGGGGGTTAAAGCGGAGTTTGATTTAAGCCTCCAGATGTTTAGTTTCTATAATCAGACAGGTTACACAATGATAATTCACGCAGCGGAGAAGTTGTTTATAAACAAGTGAGAAAAAAAAGTGAAAGAAACGTGAATGTTGGCGAGAAGGTACAGCAGCTGAGATGGGTGGAATGATTTCTGTTTGAAGGGGATAAAAAGACACGTTTTACTGCTGACTTTTGGAACTTTGTGAGAGGATGCGATTTCTGCTTCACCTGATCTGTTGGTAGATTTTCTACATGGCACCTGGCGCACACACAGTGTTCCTCTTTTGGAAGAGGAACTGCACCAACACTTTGTTCGGTTCTCTTTCATACCTGAAAAACTGACTTCTCAGGGACCTGTTGGAAAATGTGAAAAAGAAAACCCTTTTGTTTTGTTTCCTCAGTTTTGTTGCAGGCCGGTTATGTTCTCAGAGTTCGAGAAGGAATTGATCAGGCAGGTTTCTCCTTTTCAGAACCAGCCAAACAATCAGCTGAGACCAAAGCTGTTCTCGTGCTTCTTTATGCACAAAATGCAGCCCGTCTCTTTCCTCTTTTCTCAGTCTTTATTTTAAAATACTTTACAGCCACTCATGTAACACTGAAATGTTGAAGTTCCTTTATATACCCAGGAGGTTTCACTTCCTCCTTTTCTTTTTAACAGTTACTTCCTTATGTTTAGCAGTTCTCAGGCAATCTGTATGTTGATAGACTTGTTGAGCACAATGTTAATTCGACTCTTATCATACCTGTGGTGCTGCTTCATCTATGCTTAGTAAATGGACTTTGAGGCTTGATGTAAATAGTGAGATGATGTCTGATTCCTTGACCATGAAACAGGAGGACTGTATGACATCCTAAATTGCTGGAAGAGAGAGTGCAGACAGTCCTAAGAGGGGTAGGTAAACTAATGTAATAAGTTATATATGCAGTATAACTCGATTAGGAATTATATCACTTTCTACACTTCCAGATATCGGGGTTCAGAAAAGATAAGAAGTTACCTTTACTGTTGTGTCTCTTTCTTCCCCTGTATTTTGCATGTTCGTTTTAAAAAAGTGAAACAAACAAGTCAAGACATTAATTCAATTGTTCAGAAAATAAACAGAAAAATATTTAGCATAGAGTTTCCTTCCAGACCTTTTTTTTTTTAACCCCTCAGCCATAAAAGGCAGATGGGGTGTTGGTGGTATGGACACCCAAGTTTATGAATAGGCTAATTTGAGAACAAGGCGACGTTTGAAATTGATATTGTAGATGCATCTACTAAAAATCTCGGACGAGTTCAAATCTCAGTGACCTCAACCTCAAGGTCAGAGGTCAAGTTTTCGGAAAATCTCGTGAATGTGATAACTCAAGAGAAAAGTCACCTAGGATTTTGAAATTGACACCATAGGTGTCTCTACAAAAAATCTCGGACGAGTTCCGATCTCAGTGACCTCGACCTCAGCTCTCATCTTTTTGTTAGCAGGTGAAACCTGACCTGTAACCGGGCTAATCTCGTCTGTTGCATGCGCTTTTCTTCTTTTTGTCGGAGTGTCGTTTTTCTTAAATGTCATAACTTTTTTAGAGGTTGACAGGTCAGAGCAAAAATATCTAGTATGAATTAGAGCAGCTGCATTTCTTTTCCACATACGTTTTCAATCCTTCATGTGACTGATTCGTGACATTTCCATTAGCTTCAGCTGTATTTTGTCTTGAGTGCTAATTAGCAATCATGCTATAATAACATTGTAATCACGGTGATCAGCCTACCCCAACTTTATTTATCATAGCACGTTTTTCCTGCTTTATATCAGCCTGTTAGCACTGTCACTATTAGCATTAGAGTACTTTTTCTCAAAGCACTGCGACGTGAAACTCACATGTTTATTTTTGGAGCTTGCGCCTCTTCTAAACAGCCAATATTTAAGATCTGTATACACGTCCATTACAGCTCAGTGTTAACCCCTCTGTGAAATTCACTACCTGCACTTCTTGAAACTGGTGAGATGGAGGAAGCGTACAATGAGCTCTACCAGCAGTTTCTTCGCCTGAGGTCACTTTGTCTGAAACAGGCAGCTCTGCTGCATCAACTCACAACAGCCCTGCAGAAACAAGGTCTGCATATGAAAAAAACACTAATACTCTTAAACAACTTCTCAATCGTAATGCTTCAAACCTTAAACAACTATTTTTGTGCAGGTGCATCTATTCCTAATGGAGAATTCAGTAATGTGATGTCCATTCCCGTTCAGTTTACCCATGAAATCCCTGCATATCTTCTTGAAAATCCTCAAACCTTAACGTCCGTGACACAAATCCCTGCAGCACAGTGTGGCGCTGATTGCCATTCAAGAAATACAAAGAGCTTCCCCGATCTCCTTGCTGATGATATGTCCAAGCTCTGTGTTGATGTGCCCTCTCAAAGAAAGGAAAGTGTGAAGGCGGAGAACAAATTCCCATTGTTGTTACCACTGGACTCCTTGGGGTGCCACGGAGCCTCTTCCAGTCAACCCAGAAATTCAAAACAAAATCATCCTGCTGGAGACAGAACTCTACACACAATCAGGGTAAAAGACGAGACGTGGCTGCAGATATTTACACTGTGACTGTGATTTACTGTGCTCTTCACATACATCTTCTCTGTGGTTCTGTTAGATGCCTATGATGGACTGTTGCACCCTGAATAATGACTTCCACGGTGGATCTGGCGGGGCGATGTTGTCGGACGTGGCTCTGCAGTCTCACATTTGTGAGTTTTGCCAGGCGGTTTTCCCTGGACACACAACTACAAGAGGAGAGTTCCTACGACATCTGAACACTCACGTCACCTAGATTAAATGAAGTTTCCTCTTGACGTATGACTAACAGTATGTGTTCATATGATATTCTTTGATGGTGCATGGATAAAACAATCAGTGTGATCCCAGGGTTGACATGGACCTGCAGTTTAGCTCTCCTTCTCTAAAAGAACTGTGCAGATGCTGATACGGCTTTTTGGTCTCTTCGGTCTAAAATGAAAGGCAGAAATAGACCTTTGAGCTTAAATGATCGCAAAGTTCTGGGAATAGGCATATTAAATAAATAACAAAAACTTAATCTGATTTAAATGAACAAATTTCCCCTGGTTAAACTGCAGTTTGCACAATGTTGGTGGTCCACAGAGCGACTTTTTTAAAAAGCAGCTGTGCTGGAAGATGTCTGAAGATGCCCAAGAAATGACCCTTGGGCGAGACCAGACAAATTTATATCGGGTTTGCGTTTTGATTTTTATCAGCTTCTTCCTGGAACCTATTATAACAAAGCCACCATGACGTCACTCACTCACTCATTCAGTCTGTGGACTTCAGTGTTGAAGCCTTAATTGAGCATTTTGGCTGTCACCATCTGGGATCCCCGTGTGGGTCATACTGAAAAACTGAGGACAGTGCACACCAATGGTACCGACTTATCCCGCTTCATGGTCTGGTTGACTCTAAACGAGACCATAAATCATGAAATGAGCAAAATGTGAGGCAAGTGTTTACCAAGGTCTTAAATCAAGCAACATATTCTCCAAGACTTCTATATAATCTGTATTTATCTGCTCAGAGCATTCAGTAGAAACAGACCAGGAATGAGCAGGTTATTGTGTTACTCTGTGCAGTCCATAGACTTTATCACTTGCTATTAATGATGGGTACATCTAAGCTCTCTGTGTTTCTGACAAGATGCAAGTAGTGTCTTTTCTTTAGGCTATGACAGCACAAATTATCGTCCACGTAGTGTCAAAGTCAATTTAAGGCAGCTGGTCTTCTTGTACCATGTCCTCGTGAGATGTTTTCATGCAGCTAGAAAACGCAATCTTTTGTCAACTAAAAGAATTCACTGGGTTTGTTTGTGTGTTCAGGGGAATGGAGAAACAATAAAAGTAATAAAAACCCTGATTGAAAATGGGCTATTCTATATTCCAGTCCTAAACGCTAACCTTTAGCAATATACATAAATCACGGGTTCACAAATTCACATGTTTTTCTACTTTTGTTGGTTATTTAATTTCTGCGTTATTAATGAAGGCACATATGGAAAGTAAAATCGTGTGTTGTTCATGATCTTAAGAAACTGCTGGAAATAAAGCTGGTAACTTTCCACATGGTGTCATCCTCTTCTAAAGCAAAGCTGCTTAGATGGGTTACTAACCAGCTAATGGTTTATTGTCTGCTGGTTACGCAATGCTAATTTTGCATGCATCTGTTCTGGATGGAAATCGATGATTTTTTTTCTTATTTTCTCTATTTCTTATTCCTAAAAATACGCCACTATTTTAAACATTTTTTGTTAAGCCTGGATGTGTAAATGATATCCATTAATAAAAAATGTACTATTGATTCATATGAAGTTTCCTTGATTATCTTGTGGAAACTACAAACTTGTAACTTTGTGACCCTGCCAAATAAACACGATATGCAGAAATGGCTCATCAGAACTACTCTACCAATCATCACGTCACAAAAAAAGTGAATGCTGATAATGTGAAGTCCCACTCTCATCACTTTTAACAGACATTCGACAGCTATTTTATGCTTTTAGTCGGCTCAGCTGTTTGTTGCTAAGCCGAGTTACAGAGGAAAAAAGACAGATCTAAGAATAGCCTAAAGATTTAACTCCCTAATTAATGGTGCTGACAGCTGATTGATGATGCAGCTCCCTTCATCTGTTGCCACAATGACTGTCTCTCATAATCACACACCAACTTGGATGTAATTGCTATGTTATAACAAAAGCTAAATGCACTTTTTTTTAACATAAAAATCACTATTAACTACTTTAGAAGTTATCCAGATGGTAGAGGGATTGTAATTTGATAACAAGACTGTAGCTGTGCTTTGAATGTCAGCACATTAACATGCTCAGTGACATCCAAGCCATGTTCATCCTTTGAGTGTGTTACCATGATAATATTTGCTATTTAGCAGTAAACCACAGTGCAGCTGTGGCTGATGGGAATGTCATGAAGATAAGTGCTGAATAAACAGATCCTTTGATCGGATGGAGGCACTTGATGAAAGGTCAGGGTTTCACATTTTCATTCTCTGAGGAACATGAATGTCTTGAGGTCAATTTCATTATTGTGTAGATGTGCATTAACTGGCCACTTCATTAGGTGCTATGGGTGTTAAATAGCTGGTCAATAGAAATATATAATTATCTAACTACACGGCAGCAGCTCAGTGCAATTATGTATGCAGACATGGTCAAGATGACCTGCTGAAGTTCCAGCCGAGCATCAAAATGAACAAGAAAGGTGATTTAAGTGACTTTAAATGAGGCATGGTTTTTAGTGCCAGATAGGTTGGCCTGTGTGTTTCAGAAACTGCTGATCTGCTGAGATTTCCCCACACAACCATTTCTATGGTTAACAGAAAATGATCTGCAAAGGAGAAAATATCCAGTGAGCAACATTTATCTGGTTAAAATGCCTTGTGGATTCAGAGAAGAATAGAAGAACTGCTTTGAGCTGAGAGGAAGGCAACAGTAACTCAAACCACTTTCTGCAAACCAATATGCAGGCGAGCATCTCTGAATGTGCACCGCATCAAACCTTCATGGAATAAAGCAGCAGAGCACAACAGCAGGTGTTCCTCCTGCTAGCTAAGAACAGGAAACTGAGGCTACAATGCACACAGTCACCAAAATTGGAGACTAGAAAATGAAAAAAAAAAAGTTTCCACGTCTCCAATTCCGCTGCGCCATTCAGGTTAATTTAGTAAACAAGCCTACCTGAGTACTGTTGCCCACCATGTCCACACCTTTATGATCATAATGCACCCATTTTCTGATTTCTGCTTCATAAAGAGCAACATGCCATGTCACAAGGCTCAGATCATCTCAAAATAGTTTCTTTAGAATGGCAGTGAGTTCTCTGGACTCAAATGACCTGCACTGTGACCAGATGTAAATCCGGTAGAGCATCTTTGGGATGTGGCGGAGCAGGAAATTCTCTTCATGGGTGGAGGGTTGTGCAGCAATTGTTCGATGCTCACATGTCAATATAGACCAAAATCTCTGCGGAGTCTGTCATTAAGAATGAAAGCATTTCTGAAACCAAAATGGGGTCTATACCAGTATTAGCAAGGTGTACCAAATAAACTGGCAGGTGAGTGTATTTCAGTCTGGATAACCAAATGGATGACTCCTTACTAAAAGTGCAAAATGATTGTGATTTTTGTTACAGCAATCAACCTCAAAATAATTGAAAATAGTGAAACTGATCCCTCCGGGTGGTCTGATTCTTGTGTCTGTGTGATCTCTGGTGTCTGAAAAACAGCCGTGCGGAGGATGCGCTGTTGACATCACTGGCACAGGTGAGTCATGAGGCTTGATGCGCAGCGTCAGTACAGCTAACAAGACGACAGCAGAGGTGTTGCTGGCTGTGTGACGCAGCTCCCGCAGCCTCTTGCTCACACGAGAGCTGCCAAGAAACAACTGACTCTTTGTGGAAAACGATGCGACACACTGCGGCCTTAATCAGTAAAATAACATTTATTGAGCTCTAAACAAAATAAATAATCTGTTTGCGACAATAAACTGAGGAGGTTACTAATGCTGAAGAGACGAGCAGGAGTAACTGATGCACAGCGACCTCCCTCACGGACATACTCTGAGATTAGAATACAAAATCATAACACTGTGACACATTTTAACACCCTGTGCGGGGCCCAGAGGGGTGCATTTCGCTTGTACGAGATGCTGTTGTAAAAGTCAAGCTCCGGTAGATTTATTTCCGTAAATTCCTGCACGTGTTTTTATTCTCCTAAAGCGAGATTAGCCACCCTCAGAGGTATATGCCTCAGAAGACAGATGAACTGACATACGGTTCACCTTGTTAATCTAAGACTACAAAAAATATCATCCCAAAGACAAACTGACATAATGTACAGTATGCTTCCAGTACACCTAT
>VURO01011914.1:54697-96910 GCA_015108175.1 Pelvicachromis taeniatus
TCCCCCCCCCCCCCCCCCAAACAAACAAACATGTTTTATTATTAATTTTTTTTTTTTTTAACATCAGTCTGATTCTTCTTTTACCATGTGATACACTGTCCAGGCTTTCTGCAGATAAGCTGTCGTCATCTGCCCTCTGAGTCAAACTCTCGGATCCCTCCACTCCGAGGAGGGATGACACACTCTCGGGCACGACTCCCTAGGATACATCACACAAGCAACACTGTCAGTTCGGTGCTGATGAACCACTTCAGATGACTGCCAGTGCACCCGACACTCACCTCGAGCCTCGCTCTCTTCTGGGGCAGAAGGCTGCTCTCGTCCGTGTTCGTCCTGCAGTGGGGGGAAACAGTGGTGGCAAATGAGTGTGAAAGGCACATGGTTTCACCCCTCACAGAGGTGAGGATTCAATCCACAGAGAAAGCTAGTAAACGATCACTACAAAATCAAGACAAACAGTATTTTTTCTCACTGAATAAGTAAACAATTAATGTTTATGTGTCTATTTTTCAGTCATCAAAGGTTGAGTATAAATTGTTATCATGCTGAAAAACTGAAATATAATTACGAAACTGCTCCTGTTTAGTTATGGTTTGTGTACACTGACTCATTCTGTTTGGCCTGCATGAGGAATATATGTAAATGTTCTGTGCAGGTTAACAAATACACGTAGTATTTGTGTACTCTTGTACCGGCTTAAAAGTTGGCTCATTTAACTAACAGTACAGAGGTCGGAGTTCAATTCCCACTGAGACGTGAACCAGGTTCACTCTGAAAATGAATCCACTGGTTGGCTGATGACTCACATAAATCACCTGTGGAACATGCTAAACACAAACTATAAAATCATTTCATTCAAGTTTTTTCACATGTGATGCTCCTCAGTCTGAAATAAGCATTGCGTTCACTACTGCAAATGATCTGGACTTCATGGATCTTTCAAGCTGCACTCCTGATTCTCTAACAGTTTTTTTCCTTTCTTGATAAAGAAGCTCCGTTAAAACACAGCAGGCGTGAGGTGTGTTGCTCTTCTCTGCAGGCGTCTTCTTACCTTGCATGCTTTAGCGTGGAGGTGTAGGCACATTTTCTCGCCACCTGCCGAGCCAGAGAAAAGAGCTCCACCCGTCTCAGCAAAAGGGCATTGTCGCGCATGCAGAACTGGGCTGCAGCTTCATTGATGATCAGCTGAGAAGGAAAAACACTGATTGAAGAAGGGATGGACACTGATTGACATTTGATTAAAGTTGCACTCTGGTATGATGTGCAGCTTTAATCAGGTATGAAACATGTTGAGATGCATTAAAAGTGTCTTCACTTTGATGCTTTTACCTCGTGATGCGTGAGCTGCTTGCCTTCCCTCCTCTTGGAGTCGAAGCGCCCATAAATGAGACTGTATTTCCGGATCTCCTCTTCCTTGTTCACGTCCTGGGACCCCATTCTGAAGATGTGTCCCACAGTCTTTGCCATCTTCTTATTCATCCTTAGCAAAGTCTTCACCTCTGCAGGATCTGACCTAGGCAGGGTCGCGAGGAGCCTCTCCACAGTCTCCACCACGGCCCTCGCTGTCTCTCCATCCAGCTGTCCTCCGGGCCAGGCAGACGGAGCTGCCGGGGTGAAAGATGCAGAGGGGCTCGGAGACGTCGAAGGACCGGGAGGACATGTTGACAACAGAGGTGGGCTGGATGGCTCCTCTTCTGTTCCAGGTGCAGAACCCAAAGTGCAGTTCCCATCATGCTCTGGGCTGAGCCAGTGTGGATCCATAGGAGACAGTTTTTCCCTGTAGTGTGTGTCTGGGGGCTGTGGAGAGGCCTGGGAACAGGGGCTTCTTGGGCTCCCGCTGTGCATTGGTGTAAGGCACATCCGATCCTCCCTCTCACAGGGGGATCCTGGCTGCCCGTTACTCACAGACTTTCTGGGCCCGCCAGCTGATCCACTTGTGCCAGTGCCATCAACTTTAAAGAGCGGGATGCCCCCGAGAGGAACATTAGCAACAGGCTGGCTGAAAAGGGCAGGGTTCGCCGCCCAGTCTCGGAGGGCCTTTTGCAGCCTACGCACATGCAGTGGCTTGGTGGCCATGCCAACTAGTGCCATGATCTCCAGGAACTCCTCCTCCGCTGCCTCGCAGAGCTGCTGGACATCGTCACCACCCTGCTGGATAAAGGTTTCATAGTAGGCCAGCAGGTTGGCCCTCTGGAGGACCCGATACAGCTGCAACTCACCAAGTGTGCGTGGCAGAGACATGGCACACAGCACTGGAAAGTTTAGGCAGGAGAAAGGAAAGACATGAACCTGCAGATGGAGAAATCCTGTACAAGTTAATTATTTAGATAAAGACTTTGGCATCTGGACCACACCTAGTATATACACAATACAAATGACAAATATAGTCAAATAATAAAAACAGATAAAACAATTTAAAGCAAGTTTAAGCATCCCTTGGGGCACAATAAGCTCCTATCTTTTCATGACTTAACCTTTGATTACACATAAATCGTTTCTTTCTTACCTTTTTTTTTTATTTTTTAGGTCAGGTATACAGATGTGTAAAGAGGAAACCGGCGTAATTACGCAAGGGTGTCGCTCCAGCCACCGATGTCACGGGTCGGATCTCCCGGAGCAATACTAACAAAAGAAATCCAAACTAAATTCTCCTGATCACAGACAGAACCGCATTCAGACTTCACTAAAGTGGAAACACTCGTTTTATTGGCTCTATTTCAAATAAAGCAATCGACTGAAGGCAAATGTTCACTATCCAGATGTGAATAGGAGAGCACGCAGAGACAACGCAGTTATTATCCCGTTCGTTTCTTACCGTCTTACCTATTGCCGACAGCTTCCTCGGCGCAGATTGGCGTAGTAAATCCCCTTTGCGTATCTTACCTCGTCTGAAATCACTGGCAGAAATCCTCCTCCGGCGCACCGTATTGGTTGCTGGCTGCCTTTTTGCTGTCTGTGTGGGCTGGAGAATGACGGGGGCGGACTGCAGCACGCCATCTGACCGAAAAAGAGCCTTCCTCTCCCGGTAGAGAGGCGGCTTTCAAATTGGAGATGTGGGTGGTGGTGGTGGGGGCTTGAAATTAACCCTCTGCGTCGTCAAGATTAGCCCTTTATGCAGAAGCTTTAGGGGGTTCCCACCGCTTTACTATGTCATGGACTCCCAAAACAAGTTGCCAGCTATACACTATACAGACTTCTATAGATAAGAATAAACTGATGTGACAGATGTGGATTTTTACTGAACACCAGTTCTGTTATTTCCCCCCATTTTATGTAGGTGGTAGTAGAGTGGGTGAAGCTCCAGCATGTTTTAAATGCTAGTATTGTATTTTTTTGTTTTGTTTGAAAAAGTAAAGGACCAAGTCACCAAATCGAGACTTTAAATTCACCACCAGTATCTCCAAAGAAGCTCAAAGTCCAACACCAGCATCTCAAATCCTTTTTGTTTGCCACATTTTATATTATTTTTCTATTGCACAATGATGGCCTGTAAGAGATGTATTGTGTGCCTATCCATTTGCAGTTTTAAGTGGCCTTTAGGTACATCTACACTACGCACTTTAGAAATAAGGGATTTATTCATATGTTACAAATAACAAAACCAATTAGCCTTTTACTGTGAGCATTAGATGGAGTCTGAAAAAAATAAGCCAAACCAAAACATCGTGATCATTAAGCGTGGGCTTCTAACACGCAAAGATTAGTATTAAGGAAAATGTGTTATCCAGTGTTCCCCGAGTTTGATTGGCAGGCCAGTATGAACTAAGTTAGGACTCACGTAAAGACACGTCGGTGTGGGTTTGCTCGGTTTCTTAACCCGCATATCTAAAGTTAGCCGTTTACGGCGAGCTATTCCCGAAACATTAGATGGCAGCAGAGTCCCGTTGTTGTGTTTTAACCGAGCGCAAACCGCGAAGAGGGAGCTGGAGGCGGAAGAGGAAGTAGCAATAAAGTGGGAAAATCAGCCGCAGAAGAAGAAGAAGTGGCTTAAAAAAAACAAAACAACACCGACACTTGGATGTCTGTTAACAAACAAGGTTACACAGTTATTCGAGAGGTATATATGACATTTCATTTGTTTTAATGCAAAACGCAAAATTATTTGCCTTCTTTGTTGGACTGGACGTCCCGGTGTTCAAACACGTCTTGGCGTTAGTAACCAAACCAACCACACAGGAAGGGGAAACAGGCGTTTATATTTCAGCTAGTCCTGCTAGTAGCTAAGAGTTCACTGCTGGCTCGCTAAAAGTATTAACAGTCGCCTGTTGTGTCTTCGTTTGTGACCTTATTTAGTCGAAATGTTGCCAGGTTAACTATGCAGAGGCAAGCTAATTTTAGTCCCCGTAGCGCCTGTCTGTCATCCTGCTCGGCTGCTTCCTCATGCTAACACCCCGGCTGCCTGCTAACATTATCCGCCGTCTAAAACATCTGGTGATTTCAACACAGTTAACATGACTGACTTCTTTACACTCTTTATTTACTGTGAAAGGTTAAAAGGTTGTTTATTAAAAGTCGGGTTTTAGACACACTGCGTTCTTGTTTGGCTAACTAGATTAGCAAACAACAAAGGGTAACTGCATGTAGTCTGTTTTCACATCTGCGTAAAAGTTACTTCAAAGAGGATCTTTGTAACTAATTGATACTTTTACAGTTGTACCGATGAAGCTACATCGCTCACTGACTGCGTAACTTGTTAGTTTTTAGTCACCCCCTTTTGTTTCTTTTAAAACTTGTTGTTTAGCAGTTATTATGTGCTCTGGTGTCAAAGCATTTGTCTTAAAGCAATGCTCCTCTTACTTTTCAATTGTCTGGAAAGTCTTAGGTTTATAAAGTTTTTTCTGCAATTAACCTAATACATTAAAAAAAAAAAGAAGCCAAAAATTAACAGGAACATGGATTGACTTCTATTAAGTAGGGTGACTTTCTCATTTAATTATACGCATATCAATCATGCTTTCTAGTGTACCCACCCCCCTTCAAAGATCAATGTTGAGGGAGAAAAACTCAGGTCATATCAAAACCTGCAGTTTGATTCATATCTGTTGCTTTTCAGGTGCTCCAGTGCATCATGTGAGCTGTGCAAAAACCTTTTGATACCTACAAGTGGCTGCTGATACGGTGGACCTGAACTTGACCTGTGGGAACCCCCCCCCCCAGTCTCGCTTTTTTATGAGAGCCTGGGGAAAATGTGGCCACAAATTATGGATTTAGGAACTCTTTAATGAAAGTAAGACTTTACAGCGCTTCAGTCAAATTGCTGTAAGGAACATGGAGAGAGAACCGGCTAAGAAAGAGTTGGATATTGTGGACACTGACGAGGAGATCCCTGATGGTATTTCGGCCTCAGTGACCAGTTCAAGTCAGTGTGAGGTTGAGGATGAGTGCGAGCAGGAGGACAAAACAGCCTATCTCAAATCTCAGGAAACCCAAAACCCAGCCACTCTACAAGACTTTGGAGCTGGTGAAGCAGAGGCCAACGCTGATATTGAAGAGGTTTCAGAAGAGTTTGAGCATGACAAGACTACAGAAAATGAAAACTCACAGGTTATAAACCAAGAAGAGGATGATGCCGCAAAGGAGCAGCACATGAATGGGGAGTCTGGATGGAGGAATGTGGGAAGTGGAAGGAAGTGCAAACTGAGGAGCGGTGGGTCAGTTTTAGAGCAGATTCAGAGAGGCAATGTTATGTCAAGTGGCGGTCGACACAAGCAGACCCGCAGACGTAACCACCACCACTATCAGCAGAACCGGGGCCGGCGGCGGACAGGAAACCAGCTCGTCTTTGCGTTCAAGGAGATGCTGTCAGAGTCTCTAAGCTTCTGGTGTATCTCTTGCATCCACATGATGATTGAGATTATTGTCACTTTAACTCACAACTGTGGAGTTGGAGTGGAGACTGGAGTTGTAAAACTTTACAACCTTGGGCAGCAGCTCCTTGTGAAGATCACCGATGTTCCTGGAATGAAGGCAGATGCGATCCGGATTCTGAAGTGGGCAAAGTGCATAGGAGCTTGCGTGGTGGATAAAACTTTTAGGTCAGTAAAGTGGATAAAGACAGCTGCCTTATCTTGTTTCACAATTTTTTGTGCTTTGGTTATTCTCGGATCGCAGTGGGCAAAGGGGGTTTTCCTTCGTATTGGTGGGGATAGGGGGAAGCAGTATTGGACAGCTTTTCAGGAGTCACGTGTTTGGAAGAGGGTAGTGTCCTTGCTTGAGAGAGCCCGAAGCCTATTCAGGAGGGATGGTCATGTACTGCCATCTGCACCTGAGTCACCTGGCAGAGCAGGAAGAACTCAACCAGGCCAGGAGTTGGAGAGACTGCTGGCACTGGTTGAGGTACCAGAGGATGAGCTCGACCCCTTTACAGTCCTCGGTGTTGAGGTGCACGCCACTGACACTGAGCTGAAGAAGGCCTACAGACAGCTGGCTGTCCAGGTGTGAGAATCAGAAATACTTAAATTTTTACTATTATATGGCTGCTGTAATTACTAATTTTGATTCTTTACTCTAGCAACCTTTTCCTCTGTCCGTTCTCTTTCAGGTCCATCCAGACAAGAATAAACACCCACGAGCTGGAGAGGCGTTCAAAGTGCTCAGAGCTGCCTGGGATATTGTCAGTAATCCAGAGACACGGCGAGAGTACGAGTTGTAAGTTCACGGGAAAAAAAACCTCAACAACAAAACTACAAAAGAAAGAAATATTTTAATCACAAGTACAATTATTTATTGTATTTTAAGTCATCTTGTCAATTATTTTAATGCAATGATTTTTCTTTAGTTATTTCTTTTAGTTCTTATTGGTATAACAAAAAACCCCACTCAAGTACAGTTATTTAGCAAGTTTGACATTTTGCTCATTATCTCCGATCAACAACTTGTCTTACTTGTTTATATGCAGGAAGCGCATGGCAGCAACTGAGCTCTCAAAGTCTATGAACGAGTTTCTCACTAAACTGCAGGATGACCTGAAAGAAGCCATGAATACTATGATGTGTACCAAGTGTGAAGGCAAACACAAGTATGGCGTTACACATCCAACATCACCATCACACAGCTGCATGTGAAATAAAAAATTCTATATAACTGTAGCTAATCTTGTGTAGTAGGTTTTCAGCACAGGTGTGTTTTCTTTGTTTCCTGTGTGTGCAGGCGCTTTGAGATGGATCGTGAACCAGCTGAGGCCCGGTTCTGTGCTGAATGCAACCGTTGCCATAGTGCCGAGGAAGGGGACCTGTGGGCTGAATCCAGCATGCTGGGCCTACGCATCACATACTTTGCCTGTATGGATGGCAAGGTGTATGATATTACAGGTGAGGATCAGCTGTTATTTACCTGTCCGGCTCATCAGTAACAAACCAATAGTGCATCTCAGAGTTTGCGTTTACTAACAATCTCTGTGTTGATACTTCGATGAGCTACTGAAAAGCTACAGGTTTTTCTTGCTGAACATTTTTCTCTGTCATGTGACCTGGTATGATACCATCTTGTTTCAGAGTGGGCAGGTTGCCAGAGAATTGGAATTTCTCCTGATACACACCGGGTCCCATATCACATCTCCTTTGGTTCAAAGAACAACAGCAATGCCACACGACACAGGTACGTCCCTCTGGGTGAAAGTTTGGATACTGTATCTAATATTTGTAATATAAAACAAACGGTCCCTCTCCATCACACTTAGGGGTGTTTTCACACCTACTGTTAAAAACTCATTAACTGGTCTGAATCAGTTGATGACTTTGTGAGCTTGTAGCTTTTCCCTGTGATTTGTTTTGTTTTCACACAACATGGAGAGAAAAATCCAAACAAACCGAAATGCATCACTACAAACCACATGAGAATGTTTACTCCACTTATTGGCCAGATGTGTCTGAAGTGGAAGCAACAAAAGTAAATACAGGAAGAAGATGCTGTGTTTGGGACTATTGGAAAGTTCATTTCACGGCTAGTTGCTGGCCCGTACAGACCTTTTCTTGTCAATAGTCACGCCTCAGAATTTAAAGCATGCGTGGCTACGGGAAGTTTTTTAGCTCAAACTTGCAACGTACACCTGGTAGTTGGTTTGGCTTGAGCTGGGATCATGTTCACAACATAAATGAGCTGCTTTTGAGTTCATTTGGAACTGTACTGACACCACCTCCAAAGTGTCTTTTTGTGGTTGTTTTGGTCTGCACCTGAGTGCGATCTTCACAAACGAACCACACAAAAGCTCAAATTTATCCTGGGTGTTTTTAAACATCTGCCCATAGCCAGCGGCAGATTTGAGAGTTTTCCTTTTAAATGTGCACAGAGGGGAAAATGCAAACATCTTGGCACTAGAGAAGAAATTAAAATAAATAAGCTTTAAAATGTCTGACTTTGCTCAAATTAGATTAGTGTAAACATCTTTGATATTTGTTCTTTTTATTTCTCTTTTAGTCTGTCATCTGCATTATATCTGTGTGTATTTTACATGCATCCGGCTTTGTATGGCATAGAAGGAGCTCCCCCTTGTGCATTGCTGAAATAATGACATTTACAGAAAAGAAATCTGTACTATTCATTTCACTCAAAGTCAAAAATGTTCCTCTCCACGTGACGATATTATTTTACTTGACACACTTACATTTCCATCTTATCTTTAAGGACGCCGTCGGAGCACGCGGCAGGTCCGACCAACCCAGCCGATTTGCAGGACTTCTTCAACCGTATCTTTAAGGGTGGACCTCCTAATGACATGGCTGCCAATGGAAGCTTCTTCCACTCAGGTTCGCCTCATCACCCACCTGGTGCTGGAGCACCTCCCTTCTCCCCTCCTCCAAGTCAGACAGGTTTTTACATGCCAGGAGGTCACCGGCCTGACTCCAGCGAGACGTGGGCTGAAACTGGCAAACCCCCCAGGAGGAGGAAGAAGGTCCGCAAACCCTTCCAGAGGTGAAGTTCACCAACTTGGTAGTGTATGAAAACAGCAACACAGGGATACAAAATATAATGGCCATGTTTGTCTCTCGCCTGCCTGTTGGCATGCCAAGATCTGAACTGGGGAAGATTCAAGGGGGTCAGATCAGCCAGAGCAGAGAGAGACTGGATCACAGAGGGGTCTGTCGACTGAATACAAGTATTGAAGAAGGCGCTGAAGGAGGTTGCAGTGATGGTGCTTTACCTCTTAATCCACCTTACTTTTTTTTTGTTGTTGTTTGGTCTTAAAGACGACTGTAGCCTTGGCACTGAAGTCCTTATCAGGATGCCGTAATTAAACCTTTTTGTTTTTTTAATCACTTCCTGCCAAATCCTTCACTGCATGATGTTTTCACCTGCATTTTAACACCTCAGTTCTCTCACTTTTGTTAACGTTTTATATAAAGTTAGCTTAAGAAATCGGCTCCAGGCGGAGTGACAGTTTGGAGGGTTAAAGCCAGTGTGGACTGGTTTTATGCATCACTATGATTGAAAAATGAAGATACTGATCTGGGCAGCTTCACAGTCTTTAGTGTTACTGATATTAGAGGCATGTGGCTCTACTACTGCACATCGCCCACCATATTTCAGAAAGGAATCCAATCCAACACATCTGAGCTTAATTATTTATAAAATGGGGAGTGGTTTTAACTCACCACAGCAGCACATTTAAGTAATTCTTTAGTCAGAAGTCATGTTGTTATTTTAAGAGCAGGTCTAACCAACTGCTACTCTGCTTTTCCATTGAACTCAAAGGCCAAGGTGTAGTTATGTGCGTGATTTGTAAAAATAAAACCTAAAGAAAAGACAAATATCTTAGCATGATAATTACAGAGAGGCACCTCACCTCTTAAAAGGTTTGTTTTACCCTGAGCTTTTTGAAGTGGTAATGTTGCAGTATGCAGATACTGCAGGATGTGTGGAAATGTCACACAGCCACTTAGATTCGCACCATGGCTCACACAGTTTGGACCACTTTCTAAAAATGTAACATCTCAAGTAACATCTCAAAGAGGAAATAAAACATCTGTAGTTGACTTTATAAAGCTAATTGCACAACCGAACATTTGGCTGGACTCTTTAGTAAAAATGGTTCTACTTTATGTCCACTGTAAAGTCTCTTTTTCCTTATTTTGGCTATAACCGACAAAATACTAGACAACAGTTTATAAATTATCTCACCATTGCAAGTCATTTATTTGCATGGCTTTTCATTCTGGACCTACTTGTTCCGTGGCATTTTCTGAGCCAGTCGTGATGTTTCAGAGCGTCTTACAGCCGCCGCCCAGTTTGGGGCCTGTCAGATCTGATTCTAGTCCAAAGCGGTTGCTCCCGTGTCCGCTCGTTTCAGGGTGTGCCGTCATCTCAGTGACTCCTGACAGGTTTTCATAATCATGTCGGACGAGGTTCATGCAAACTCTAATCAGACTCTAAACGACTGATGTCCTTTTAATCCCCACAGTGTTACTGTGTGTAAAATCAAGGTGGTCAGAAAACTCCAGGTCAGTTGCATTTTGTTGTTGACATGTTTCGTTGTCAGAAATAACACTTTAATTTTTGTCAAAGCTTAATGAAAGAAAACTGTCGTTATTGTTTACACCTGACATGAAGATTGTGTAGTGATATGGCAATTGTATGCTATGAGGCATCTGATAAAAGCACTTCTTTTTAACATTGACAGTTGATCACTATGAGTACATCCATTGTTGGTGATTTTTTTTTTTTTTTCCCTTTGTGTTAATTTGCACACCCACCACTGTAATAACATGAGAGGGATTTTGAACAGTCATCAGTGGTTTAGTCCAGCCAGCAAGGCTCCAGCTGCAGCTGAGTAGGAGGTGTAGCTCACTAAGCTAACAGCTCATTTACAAATTAAGATTTATTATATATTATCATTTCTTTTGGTAGAATCTGAAAGTTAAATGAGTGACATTTAATTGCACAACCGTTACCCTCTTGACAAAGTACGTGAATGCTTTTTGTGATGCAAAGCGTGTATTCGCCTGGAAGCTTAAAAGAAGTCTTTGTTGCAAATATAGTTTGAGCTCAAGCAGGACGATGCGTTGCCATGTTTCCTTCACGTGTCAAATAAGTTTTTTTGTTGTTGTATGTATTTGACCAGTTTCCTGGACATGGGAGTAAATGTGTGTCTAAAGTGTCCCTTACTTTTTCCTGGACCCAGTTCAAAATATAAATCTAGTCCTGGTTAAAATGAGAAAATAAAGGCCAATTCCAGTCAAGTTAGGGTTTTTAAACTGGGCAGGGTTAAAATCTTATTGCATTACTCATTTTACCATTTATTTTTAATACATACTTTGACATTACATAAACACTGTCAAAGATTTGCTTCAGTCCCTGTTCAGGAAACTGGACCCACAGCTGTGACCGCGTCGTGTTTGACTTGAGAACGTGCTGTGACGTGTGTTAAAGGTAGCAGTTCAAAGTCCAAGAAGTTAAAGATGGAGCCAACACATTCACCTTTTTTTAAAATTATTTTTTCCTTCAAGTTTTTTAACAGAATATGCAGAATTATTGCAAAAAAATATCAGACAATCATCAGGGTTTTTTGTAGGGACTTAGGAGGCGAGTTCCCTGGCTGGTTTTAAAATATCACTGTTGGGTTTCTTCCCCCCCCACTCCCCCTGCCGCTTTCTCTGGTTTCCAAAATAAAGACAATTTCCTATATGCACAATGTCTGTTCTGTTTCCTGCTTATTACACTTTAATGACAGTTATATGCATATCATTATTTTAAACATAAACAAAGTGAGGTTACATGGCTGTGCATGATAGACATATTGATAAGAAGCTGTTGCCTCCAAGCCGACACAGGTCCCGGCTTTCAGACTGGCTTGATATTTAATTTTACTGTAAACCCACACTGAGAAGAAATCTATGGGTTTTACCTCATATGGCTTTCTCACTCTCTGACCTTTACCCGTGTTATGGCTATGAAAAAGAGGGTCCTTACAAGGAATCGTTTCAGAGAGGTGCAGATAACTGCACGCCACTCAACTGTAGTCTGATTCACTCGTTTGTAGCCTGTTAGGTATGGAAAAGAAAAAAAAAAAGGTAAATCCCACTTGTAACTACCTCATTAAAGCAAAACAAATATCTTGTACTCAGAAGCGACTCTGCGATGACACTATTACCTTTCCTGGAGTGTTCCTCAGCTGCCCAGCAGTGAGCACTCAAGCTCCTCACAACTATATTAAACACTTTAAATGCAACACAATAAATGCATGTCTGAGCTAAATCATGTTTACAAATGTTTAGTTTGTTTCATCAGCAATGAGGAAGCTGACAGACTGGACTGATGCAGCAAAACTGTGATGCCCGGTTGTGGGGCGTCGTGGGGCATCAGCCCGAGCAGAGAAGCCCAGACCCCCCTCTACCCAGCCACCTCCTCCTGCTTGTCCGGGGGAACACCAAGGCACCCAAAAAAGATAATAATAGGCAGCCCATTCTAGAATATGTAAATTCAGTGGATTTCATTAACTGACAATGGTATTTATTACCTTTGTGATTTTGACCTAAAATACCTACCTACATGGATCTTTTGATAAATTGTCAACTACCTTAAGAGAAATGCCAGCATGTAATTTCTTTCAATTTACCTGATTGATATCGTAAACATCATATTTGTTTTGCTTTCTCCTTTTTTATAACCTAAGTGCCGATTGTCCTGCAAGGATCGTATGCCTCTTGCTTCTTTCAGCCCCGTGTTTATTTCCAGTTCACAGTTCGAAATAAACCTTGTTTATGTTGCATTCACTGTCAAACAAGCAAAATTAGCTCCTCTCCCTTTAAGCTAACTTTATCCTGATTGGCTGGACCTCACAAACAGAAGGTTTGAACAGCAGCCAAGTGGAGCTTCTTTATTCTCAAGCACCAGATCAAACAACCTTTCAATGACATCATAAAGATGCCTGAAAAATTTTTCCATTAGAAAAATATGAATCGGTCTAAGGTCCATCTTTGACTTAAATTCAGACATTTGGAAATATCATTTGGCTCAGACCTGATTGTCACATTGCGAAATATACACACACACACACACGACTGCATAAACATCTGGTTAAGACAAAGACGATATAATTTATGAATAAAATATTTTAAAACTCTACACCCATAATATTCCTTGCCTAATATCAAAAACATGATCATATGTATAAATGCTTCAGAGCATGCCAGCTACATCTGCTCTTCTGCCATCTACAGCTTGTCCTTCAGAGCTGCAACGACGGTGCTGAGCTTAGAACAGTCTCGATAAGCCACCAGGCCGCCACGGTTAGCCCAGCGGTCAGCTCCTTTGCACTCGGTGTCAGGCTGGTGATAGGTCAGTTCTGCTGTGTGATCCTGTCTTCCACTGGTCGTCTGTAGACGCTTAGTGAAGTCCACCACCCCCCCACCGAGTGCTCGGAGCAGAGCGTGGGGAGCACAGGAATCCCACTTAAAGGTGCTTCCCTCTGAGTTGATGTAAACATCAGCCAGGCCCTCAATGACACACAGGATCTTGAAGCCGGCTCCAGAGGCGTACATCAGCTTGTCAGAGCTGCAGAGCAAGGCTAGGGCATCTTTTACCACCTGCTTCTCATTGGAGCTCAGCACCACAGACAGCTCTCGATCCTCTCCAACATTCGGCCGGGACACAGAGCAGATGTTCATGCCGTCCCAGGACACGCCCCAAAAATGCCTCCCCCTCCAGCTGCGGAGAATTGGGGGTAAAGTGAGAATATCTTACTTCAGGGTTCAGAAGCGTCATCATGGAGTCACACAGTCAGCTAAACATAGTGTGAAGTTTGCTGTGACCTGCAGGGCATCTGCTCAAACCCTTCATTCTCTTAATGTTTAGCTTAAACCTTAACGTAAAAAAAACCTTCTGGTCACGTGAGGCAAACAAAGAAAACCAGAGACAGAATTGAAGTTAGTGTTGTCAGATTAACATAAAAGCTGCAGTAGGGTGAGGTTAATATGAAATGTGTAGTTTTTCTGTAATCACCTAATAATCTGCTGAAGAAAAGAAAAAGGTAAACGTAGAAAACAACCTTCATAGAGAGGGATGGAAATGTAGGGAAGATTATGATTATGTGGGACAGAATAAAAATGTTTAAACCTCAAACTGTGCAGGTTACAAGACTGGCATTTCCTGTGCATTCTGTGTGCATGGAAACTAAAGTTTGTTTCCATGATCTTGTCTGACTCATGCATTTCCCCTTTTCTGCCGCCATTCTAACCGAATTTGATTTTGTTGAATAAAATTCCTCTGAATTTTGCATCACGTGCAACTTTGTGATGACTTACTTGTTCCTATTAAAAACTGTCACAGACCCACGATGAGACCCCTTCCTTCACTGCCGCTTATCCTTTTCAGGGGCGCTGGAGCCTATCCCAGCTGTCTTGGGGCGAGAGGCGGGGTACACCCTGGACAGGTTGCCAGTCTGTCGCAGGGCTAGCACACATAGACAGACAACCATTCGCACTCACAGTCACTCCCGCATTCACACCTATGGGCAATTTAGAGTTTCCAATTAACCTAACCCCACTAACTGCATGTCTTTGGACTGTGGGAGGAAGCCAGAGTACCCGGAGAGAACATGCAAACTCCACACAGAAAGATGGTGGAATTGAACTCAGAACCTTCTTGCTGTGAGGCAACAGCGCTAACCACCGTGCTGCATGTTCTTCACAGCCACTGGATAAAATCCAGACTTCAGATTAATCTCACATTAAGATGACCAGCTAAGCTAACATTAGCGAGCTGCAATCATAAGTTTGCAAGATTTCAAAAATATCAGCTCTCTGAATCATTTTCCTTTGAACTCTTCATACCTTGTTCTTTTGAACTAATACCGGCAAAGTAGTTCAAAGTAACAGACAATTATGTTGGAAATATAGCAGAACCATGCAGCATATAGCAAGCAGTTTGCATTTGATGAGGAAGTACACATTGCGGACAGGGAGGAATGCTGATTTGAGCACGGAGTCAAGGAGCAACCAAAACCAGCAGATCAGCTGGGTGTCTGAGCACGCATCGAGACAACAACTGATCAAACCTTTTTCTATCTGCTTTTTATTACTCACCCACCGCCTGCTGGATCTTTGTGGTGAAACGGCTGATTGATGACGCCCATGATGGGTTCGCCTGTGCTCTGGAGGTAAACGCCGATGAGAACCAATGCACAGTGCAAACCTGAAGGAGACAAGCGGCCCTCCTCCAGCACCTCCTCTTGGCCCTTTATGTACTGGCTGGTAGCATCTAGATTATTAAAAAAAAAAAAAAAAGCACAATAAAGACAAACTGAACTTCGACATGAAAGATGAGCTCTGCTGATTGGGACTGTGGTAAGCGGTGAGCTCTTCACCTATGGGATCGATCCAGATGCCGAGCTCAGAGGGGCTGATGGAAACAGTCAGGCCATCTGTATTTGCCTCGAAGGTTGCCGGGTCTTGGTGGATGGCTGCAGCCAGCAGAGAAGCTGCTGTGTGGTCACCATCAAGCACGGTGGCCAGCAATGCTGCCGTCTCCTCCTCTGTGCTGCAAACCGTGACTATCACACTCTCTCCTGGCGACAGAGACAGTGAGACTTTGATTACTTTACAACAAGCCACTTCAAATGTTTTTACTGTGCAAGGTGCAGCCATGGTAAATATTTAGACAGCGACATATTAATGTGTTCACTTTATGTGCTCATAGATTAAAGAAAAGATCATTTGCCAAGTGTATATTTAGCTCCTCTAGATTTTAAAATGAAAGTGGGTTGATTATCATCATGGTTATTATTACACAGCACATCTTAATGCTGGATGTTATATCTATGAATCCGCAGTGCTGAGACAAAAGCACAGCTGGGGCTCTATCAGAATAATCCTGAGGCACATCTGACAAACTCATACACAGGACTGTTTAGACTGCATGGACAGCTTCAAGGTGTGCACATCTGTAACAGTACAGCATTGGATCAGATCGACCTGAAGTAGACACTGTGGCTCTTAAATTGTTTTTTAAAACAAATTCATTTTTTACAACTTGTAGACATCAGTCGTTCCAATTTTGGGAATTTTAAGGTGCTCAGCCCAGCTTTAAGTAACTCTATCTAATGTAGATAAGGAGTTCTAGATCTGGCAGCGGAAAAGAGGCATTAGTGACGCCCAATTTACACTATGAAAGTGCTCTAGAGCAAAAGCCGTTGTTCTTGGCACAGGGTGTAGTGGGTTGTGTGTAATATTAAGAAATTACCAAGCCCGTTTTCAAACTTGTTAGACTCTTCGCCATGAATGAAGTCAGCCATGTCAGGAAACTGCACAAAAGAAAGATGACACAATTACAATGCAACATTCAGTCTGATCTTGACCGGCTTCACAAAGACTTCTCCTTACCTGAGTGCCAACATCATGCCGGATCATCTCCTGAATCACCACATCGGCGAGCGTCTTGAAGTCTTGGACGAACTTCTTGTTCTTGTCATCTCCGGTCTTTTCTTGCACAAGGAGCTGGAAGAGGGGAGCCTCCTGCCTGCAGACCCGAGCCACGTTAGCAGCCTTCTCAGCCACCTTGAGTAGCAGCCTCAGCAGATCAGCCATGCCTGAACAGAGAAAGAAGAGCAGCGAGTTCAGTGAAACCGACCAAAAGACGGGAAGTGTGTGTACGAGTGTGGGAGACAAAAAGAGATGAGGGCGGTCACAGCTTGCACACTAGGCTAATTATAGACTCAAAATGAAAACAGGGCACGTCTGAAAGATGTGAATGTGAGAGAGTGATGTGGCTATGCAGCAAGTTTCAGAGATGATAAAGCCAAAAGTATGAAAAACTTAAAAAATAAACAAAAAAACAAAAAAAAAACAAGCAAAAACAACAACAACAAAATCAACAGTTTATTATCTTAGTCACAGTCTTAGGAAGGAAATACCAAAAAGCTGCAATTTGGTCTGCATTAATCACTACTCAGTGCCAATAACACACGATTGAGTGTTATTAGTAACCTTAAACAGCAAGACAGCCTCTTTTCTGGAGATGGAAAAAAAGCATCAGTTTAACCTCAATTATATAAATATTTACACATAAATATAACTGCACAGAGCTTCAGTCTGCTCTCCGCTAAACCGCTGCCGAAAAGGTCAGCTGAGGTTTAGCTAGGTATTTACGAGCAAAGGAATTTAAACGGATGCGAAGAAAAACTCGAGTGAAATAAGTGAAAGCCTACCAAAGCCCAGGTTAAAAGCTGCCTCTTTTCCTCTCGTGTGTCCCTCTTCTCGGTACCTGTGTTTTACTGTTAGAGCTCCAGTCACCAAACGAGGATGTTTCCAGGAGACAGGAAGCAATAAGAAAAAAAAAAGAAGGCGTGGACTTTGTGTAAAATTACGGTTTTAAAGCTCTTAATTAACCCGGGGATCTGCCTGCTCTGGCTTCTTGACGTCAGTTCGAGTTTCCTATCGAAGAAGGGCGGACGGCGCCCTCACATCTAGGCTGACAAATACAAGGTTCAGACAGGCGCGCAGCTACGTGACGCACGGCGTGTAGGTTTGTCAAGGAGCGGACAACAGGCTGGGGGAGCGCGGTGCGTTCAAGTGCAAATGTAAAACTCGTTATCATCACTCTTTAAAAAAGAGTCCTCTGACAGTGGTCAGAAAAATCTGCCAAATTTCAAAGAACAACTTAGAAAGACCTCCAGGAAACCTGAAAAACTATTGCTCAAGACCAAGTAAAAAAATTGCTCCGTGGAAGCAAAATAAAAAGAAATGAGGGATGATTCAAGACTTGTTCACAACACTGTATATTGTCCTTTATGTATCTTTGGGCAACTATTGTTTAAAAAGAGTTATGTTCTTAACATGCATGTGATAGGTATTGATAATGGAGCTTTATGTAAATATATTCTTGAGAGTGTTCTTGTTTTTTATATTTCTTAAATACGGAGGAGCTTATGTTGAATCCAGGTCATTAGAAATGAACTGAAACGACACTGTTTATGAACATAAAATGATTCAGTTTTAAATGAATATGTTTTTATTACGGACTAATTCGCTGAGTATATTCAACATGTGAATAATCTGGACTTTGTCTTTTCTTCTAGTAAGTAGATGGGTGGAAAATTACTGACAGGGAAAGCATTTTGTACATTTCCAGACCATATTCCCTACAAATATAATGCAATTTATTGATTAAGCCCCAGCAATGCCCCCAGTAATCATGTCTAATTTATTAGAAACCCGCCCCTACCACCCCATCTGCCTTTGTAGAGCACATTAGTTTTCTGTGATGGTTTTTTTTTTATGCTGTATTGTATAGTCTTACTGTAATGAAATGAATTTCCATTTGAACTCTTTAGAGTTCTTTTAAAGAGAAGGCACAGGCAATTCCAGCATCTCTTCTTGTTAAGACCTCAGACACAGTGATGAGGTAAGAATACAACTGAAGCTCTTAGTGTACTATCTCCATGTGACACATATGGCAGTCCACTGCGGTCGGCTTTTCACGACTGTTTTAGAGCCATAAGACAAATGCAGTTGCATCTGTAACTTGCCTTACATCGCGTAAAGAAACCTCATAGACTGAATTTTCTTTTTTGCATAATGACAAAATCTTGCTTGGTGACTAAAAATTTTTTATTTTCATCAGAGACTCTCAAATATTACTGGCTTTCATTTGAGCTAAAATAAATCTCACTGAGATGCAGATCTGCAGATATTTAACACTTTTAAAGTCTTTTGTAGTTCTTGACTTTCTGTTACTTGTGACCTCGTGGTTCTCAGCAAAGAATCCATTATGTACTCCTCTGAGGTTAGCCTTCATTCAAATCTCATGTTAAGCCTTTAAGTGCTAAAAAGTAAATAAATAAATAAAAATGTACACATTATATTCCTCGCATAAAGGCTACTGCACACACACTTTACAGGAAGATGGTTTTTGGTTGAAGCTTTAACCACTAGGATCCATTAGTTGTGCATTATGTGGTGAGTGTCAGATGATTGATCAATACAGTTTAGTGTCCGAGGTAATTTGAGCGAGGCAGAAAATTCGCTGCTCGAGAAGCCTTCAGTCGCACTGAAGATCCCTGGAAGACAGAAGAAGTTCTACAGATGGAGGTAAGAAAGACAAAATGCTTCATATACAAAACAGATCTTACTTTAAACATTATCCTACAAGATCAGGATACAAATATGCTCTTATTAATGCATGCTTATAGTGTATTTAATGAAGAAAAATCACACAGATGGACGATTAACTTCTTTGTGTGGCAAGACAAAGGAACAGAAACTGATTCAATTTGTTTGTCTCAGGCCACAAAGGACGGTGTGTCAGACCTGGAGAGCAGCATGATCACTATTATCCAAACTTTCCACCAATACTCCGGTCATAAGTGCAATCTGAAGAAAGCAGACCTTAAAGATCTTATCAACAATGAGATGAATAATTTCATAGTGGTAAGATATCTTCTGCAAAGTGGGTGTGTTTATGACACGTAATCATGCACATGTATCAGTTTGGTGGCACACAGCTGAGTGTGTATTTAAATAGGAAAAAAACTGCACAGGATTTCACAAACATTATTGATGAATTTAAAATTCATACAAGGAAACCATGTCTAACTAACTAGCGTTGCTTGGGGCTATAGTGGCTGTTTATTTGCTTCCTTTTTGAGCGTTGACACGCCACACAGCTGAGTCTCAGAGATGTTAAAAATATATGAGATAGAATAACAATTTTCCTTCTATTCCGGCGTAATTAAGATTTAAGCCTAGTAGAATTAGCAGTGATGCTGCAGATTTATTAGTGTTATTAAATATACTGTCCATTTACTGCTAATGATGAACTTTAATGCAATTTTCCTGCTGAACAGAAAATCAAGGAGAATGACACTCTGGATAAGCTCTTCGCCGACCTCGACCAGAACGGGGATCTGGAGATTGACTTCAAAGAGTTCATTGCCCTCATCGCCATGGTCACCTCAGCTTGCAATGAACTGTTCATTCCAAAGCAACAAAAGAATTAACTTGCATGCACATGAATTAGTCATTTAGAGAGATTATGTGTGGTTTTCTTTTTCAGGAGACTGGGAGACTGTTATCAGTCATGCATCGCAGTTTGATACTTTTAGTATGTTTTGCTGAATACACTCACCAGTCATTTTATTAGGTACACCTGTTCAGGTGCTCATTAACACAAATATCTAATAAACCAATCACAAGGCAGCAACTCAACAGATTTAAATATGTAGACGTGGTCAAAATGACCTGCTAAGATCTGAGCATCAAAATGGGGAAGAAAAGTAATTTAAGTGAATGTGGCATGGTTGTTATCAAATGGGCTGCTGATCTGCTGAGATTTTACCACACAACCATCTATTATGAAAAAGAGAATATCCAGTAAGCGGCAGCAATATAAGGTGAAAATACTTCGTCAAAGTCAGAGGATAATGGTTAGACTGAATTGAGCCAATAGGAAGGCAGCAGCAACTCCCTCTTTACACCCAAAGCATAGCATCTCTGAAGGCACAAAATTAAACCTCAAACCTTGAGGCAGATAAACTACAGCAGCAGAAGACGACTCCTGACAGCTGAAGCCACAACATGCACAGGCTTGCCAGACCTGGACAATGAAAGACTGAAAAATGTTGCCTGAACCGATGAGTGTAGATTTCCTCTGTGATATTTGGATGGTAGAGTCCAAATGTGATGTAAGCAAAATGAATTTTTGGATCTATGGATGTTGTAGTTCACGCTGGTGGTGGTGAATTTTTTTTGGCACAGTTTTGGCTATTTAGTACCATTTGGGTTTAAACATCACAGCCTACCAGTCTGTTGCTGCCAACCCTGTCCACCCCTTTATGACTACAGTGTACCCATCTCCTGATGGCTGCCTGCAGGAGGAAAACATGTCAAAGCTCAGATTGTCTCCGGAACATGAGTTCAGTGTCCTCAAAAGTCCTTCACAGTCAGACCTCAATCCACCTGGGACGTGGTAGAACACAAAATTTGAATCATGGATGTGCAGCCAAAAAAATTTGCATCAACTGTGTGGTGCGATCATGTCAGTATCTCTGTTTCCAGCACCTTGTTGAATCAGTTTCACAAAGAATTAATGTAGAAATGAAGGCAAAAGAGGGTTCCAACAGGCACTACCAATGTACACCTAATAAAATGGCTGGCGAGTTTCTAATATAGCATGTGTGGAATATGTATTTGAGAAACAAAATATATATAAATGTATGATACTTCCACATATTTGTCTGTCATTTCAAACATTTATGTTCATCTGACAGAAATGATGAACCACAGCAGTACTGTGACCCGTTTAACATATGCTGCTTTACAACATGCCATATCTGACTGAACATCACTTTGAAAGACTGCTCTGAAGGACGGACGTCTCATCTTGGTTATTTTGAATTTTATATTTTTTTACTCCTCTTCCCTTGTGAAGAGGCAAAAAGGTGAGGAAAGGAAACAAGGATGCACAAACTGAGAAATGGGGAAAAAAAACCAAAAAAACCCCCCAAAAAAAACCAAAGGCCAGGCTGACTAATGCCATCTTTTAGAAAGACAAATAACAGACGTGTGTGGACATGTAATGCAGTCGAGATAAGAAAAATAACACCTATACTACTTGTTGAGTGTTTCAAATGCAGCTGCTCTAAACTACTGAATGCATTTTCCTTTGTAGGGTGCAGATTGACTCCTACTGAACTGGCTGTTTGGAAAGCAAACAAACAGCGACCCCTTGTGGCCCGAATAGTTTTAAATGAGTTTATTTTAAACCAAGTTGCACACCAGTTGTACGACATCTTTCACAACTCTCTCAGACAGATGCAGGATTTCAGAATCACGTTAATGATAGATTATTGTCCAGGCAGAGAGTCACCGCCTCAGATGGGTTTCCATAAACTCCAGGATCCTCTTCCAGGCATCTTCTTGAGCAGCAGCATGGGGTGCGGGGTGACCTCCCCACAGTGTGAATACTGCAGGGAAAAATAAAACCGCACATTTACAATTATGGTATCCTTAATAAAATTCAATAAGAGGAAAACAATAGCTCACATTTCTCTGGTTTGACTCTCCATAGAGACGCTCTTGCATTCGGTGTGTAGGGTGGCTCGATCAGGTGACCAGCGCCGGGATATGACAAACGGGTAAACAGCTGGGATTTACCTGCAGACCTCAGGGCCTCCTCAATCTGATGACCAGTGATCAGAGTAAACAATGAAACAGTTCAGTCAGTCCACACAGACAATACACAAAACCGCATTCAGGTGGCTAGAAATGACTGTTGTATTCTTATTAGTGTTTTAATAAATGTTAATAGATATCAAGAGTCTCCAAATTATATATACACAGGACAACATAACATTTAAAATTTACCACATCTGCAGTCTCTGCGCTTGCAGCACACAGATCATCTTCACCCACTATGTACATGAGAGGACAGGTGATGTTCTCTACCTACAAAAAGAAGAGAAATCAATAATACAGAACAGATTCCTGAGCTCTATACTACACGTGTGCATGTGTGACGGGCAGAGAGGAACCTTCTGTTTGCTCCCAGGGGGCAGATTATCTGGCAGAGAGACCCTTCTGAAACTCACATGGCCTCGATCATCTATATCCCAATATTTCTGGTCACTTAAAGAGCAGAAGAGGACAGAGGTTGTATTGTTTGTTATCAGTTACTCATGAAATTGTTAAAAAAACAAAACAAAACACACAATTACTATAATACTAGCCCTGGAGTAGACCGCCGACCCGGAACTAGATAAATGTCCAGGTTAGTTACGTTTTTAGACGACGTAATATTTTTGTAAGGTATACCACCACACTGAAGTTAAGACTTTCAAGTTGAATTCATTGAATTTTACAAGTGTATTCCATTAACTGTTGAAAAATCAAGACAAATTTATGAGAGGGGTAACAAAAACTTTAGAAACTGCATGATGACAGAATTATTTCCATGGTTAAGAAAAAGAACCTCACAACACCTAACCAAGTCGAGAACACTTGACATAGGCGTATCACTGTCAACGTCATGTTTCAAGAGGATTCTGTACCAGAATGATCGGGAGAGAAAAGTATGGCAAGGAAAAGGAAAAAGGTCATGAAAGGAAGCACATACCACCTATAATTAAAATCTTACCCAGTCTGTTCAGGTCTGAGCCAACTTAGTTTAACTGATTGTTAATAAATACCCCACAAATGTAGCGATGAGTAATTTTCTAAACCGAGGTCTGTCCCAACTTTTGAGACGTGTCGCTGCTATCAAATTCAAATGGACTTTACATTTTTCTCAGTTTGTATATTTTCTTTGCTATAATGTGACTAAAGTAAGAGTTTATGAAATGTGCAAATCATTGTATTTAGTTTACATTATACACAGCGTCCCTACTGTTTTGGAATTGGGGTTGTATAGCACAGCTAAAACATATTGTAATTTCAAACTGAAACTCAACATAACCAACCAGGTTCACCATAAGTTACCACCATGATTTATCCAGGTTAAAAAGAGCCACAAACCCGAGGCCAAAACTCCAGAGCATCAAAGTACACCATTAAGAACGGTCCTTATATTTAAAATTATGTTAGACTGCCCATCTTAATGTGAGATTTTGTACACCACTAGTGGATTTCAACAAAGGCCACGTTATCAAAAAAAGCATCACTGACCAGAAATCAAAACCAGAATTAAAGAAATATCTGTAAGCACTCTGTACCTATGAGTGACACCAGAAGTGATTGGTTCAAACAGACTAGATAAATAATAATAACCACCTTAGTAAACAGTCACCAGGCATTACCTTTCAAATGTTTTGGTCTTGCCGTCTGCGTCAAAGATCGGGCTTCCTAGTGGCCCGTTAATACAAACCAAACATGATGGCTGGAAAGGGGAACAAATAAACGTTATCACCCGTCTAACAGATTTTTATTTTTCATATGCAAAGAACAATGTGACCATCATACTGCAGATTTCAAAACAGGCGAGTTTGGGACGCACTTTAACATCAATATTAGTGCCGAAGCGAAGAGTCAGACAGACTCCAAAGGAGAGGCCAATGACCCCAATTCTGTCTGCATCGACCTGACAGTGATCTTGAAGCAACTGGAAGGCTGACTGACCAAACAAAAATAAATAGGGACATTTTAAGAGTGTGACAAAAACATAACAAATACAAGGCTGTTAGGTTAAATCCAGTACTTATACATTGAAACACTGACAAAGTTATCCTACTTTGAAATACGAATCGCCAACACTCATTATGCCTGGTGGTCCAGGTAAGTCTTTGTGCCCCATGTAAGCAAGAGAAAGACTCGCAAAACCCCTGGAGGCAAGAAGTGCAGAGCGGTACTCCAACAGGCCTCCACCCATTCCCAACAGATCCAGCATAGCAGGAAAGGGGCCCGGGCCTGCAGGAAATCAGCATGTGAAGTTCAGTGACTGCTGACTAAGGCACTGCCATTGAACGATATTGCGCCATTTCTGTGAACACTCACCAGGGGGTAAGAATAGTGTTCCTATGATTTTATTTTGACGGATCTCTATTCTCCTGATTCCTGGTGCCATGTACCAGCGCTCAATGGTTACAGCTGCGAGCTCAGTGCTCTGTCCCTCACTGGGAGAAGTGTGGCCCTCCAGTAAGGTGATATTCACTATGTATGGGGTCGCCGCGTTTTTTTTCCTAAGCCTGCAATCAACAAGCAGAAGACTGTAACCATTTACACAGAGAGATGAGTGGTCAGTGATGCCAGAAAAGTAGAATGAATGAGAGAATCTTCACCACCTGCCTCAAGCCTTCTCTGCTTCCGAGTGCAGGCTCCAAAGCCCAGAAGAGTCCCATCGGCTCACAGCCTACATAAGAACCTCCAAGTGAATGATCGCGGGTCACTATTCAGGTAAGGGGGGGGGAGGAAAAAAAAAAAAGAAAAAAAAAGGGACAGAGACAAAAATAAAATAAAACACTGTGTACAATAAAGCCTGGTTAATTTCTCTTCACACAGTCTTTATCGACTCCCTGTCAAAAGGGAGATTTTCTTTCCCACTGTTGCCAAGTGCTTGCTCAGATTGGGTCAGCTGATTGTTGGGGTTTCTTTCTACAATATAAAGTGCCTTGAAGCTACTGTTGATAAGAAATGGCATGCCCTATATAAATAAAAATAGAACTGAATTGAATAAATATAACATGACTGCCACAGGATATCTAAACAGTAAAGGCATTAAATATTAACCTGTGACTTTTATCAATAATTACATGCAGCTTGCAAATTATAATAACAAACTTTGTTCAATTTAATTTCAGCATGTTTGTTTTGCGTTGCATTTTGTTTTTAAATACAATAAAGATGTTAAACACTGCCATTGGCATAGTGGGCATCTCAACGTTGTTGCTCTGCTTTAAATGTCACACGTGCCAGCTGCTTTTAGTCATCTGCGCATCTATACATTACAGAAACTGTCTACTACGTCACCTAACAGCACTTAAGACTAGCATTTTACTCACAGTTGATGCTGCCGCTCGCATTTGTTGTATAATGAGCAAACGCCTCCCACAGATCACCCTCCTCACTGCGCATTTGTGCACACACTGTGACGGGATAATTTTGAGACAGGAAACTCCCTTTAATGCTCATCTGTTCATCTATGAGCGCACGAACAGGAGTGGCTGTCAGCAAAGGGCTTTGTCTGAAGCTGCTCTTCCTCCGAACTTCACCTATTTAAAAGCCAAAAAAACAAAACAACCAACCCCATACATATCAATAAAACCGAGAACCTCTGATACAGACACTCTTCAGGCACGCATGTATAAAAATGAATACTGATCATCTCTGATTTGTTACTATGCATCAATGGTAATTTAATTTTTAAATCAGACTTCCTCTCTCACTCCCAAACACAAATTCTCCATATAACCCATTTGTAATATATATATACATACACACACACACACACATATATATATATATACACACAAACACAAATATTATTCTTACCAACAGCACGCTGAAAACCGGGCAGCTTTCCACGCACACTGATGCACGACACCATCCTATCCTTTTCTATGAGCTGCCATATTCTTGTCACGTTCATATGAGTCCTAAACATTATGGCTTTTCTTGACAGTATAAACAGAGTAAAGGTCAAATACAAAATACTTAAAATCAAAGTAAAGGGTTAAATACAACTAAGGCTGTCCAAGGTTGGACAGCATGCTCTGCTGTCAGGTTCTGTCTTGCTAAGATTCACCCCTGTGTTAGAGATTAACCTTAGACCTTTTCAGATGTGTACTGTATTTAAAAACAAACTGCAAAACAGTCCTTTAACTTGATTTCCCCCCCCTGCCTTACCAATGTAAAGTAATAATGCTTGTTACAATTACTGTTTACTTTGAGTTCTGAATTCATGACCAAAATCCTCCACCATACATTCATCTTTCACCCACATGTGACTGTCTACTTTCCGTGAGAATCAGGCTCGTATTGATCCACCCATCATTTCTATATATTTTATAAAGGAAAATTGGGAAATGGGTGGAGTGATTGACTAAAACACGCAAACTGACACAGAAATATGAAGCAAAGGCTGAGGTTATACCAATCTAATGAGCTTGAAAGTCAATATTTTCCAACACAATCTCAACTCTCTTAGGCAGCTTTCAGGCTTCGTGACGGACATTCAAAGCACTTCTTTGGGTGTTGGCTGCCTTTTGTTGTTCTGTTCTCTGTCAAGATGATCCCACAGTTTCAGTAACGTTGAGGTTTGAACTCTGGGGAGGCCACTCATGACTGATAGTGCTACATCGTGGGTTTTCTATCCAGGTATGTTTTTACTGAACTGGCAGCGTCTTTGTGATCACTGCTGAAAAATTTAGCTGTTGCCAATTACAAGCGTTCTCACTGGCCAAGAATGACAGCACATTCAATTTTAGTCCTTCAATTTTAACAAGTTCTCCACACCCCTGCCTGAAATTCGCCCCCAAACCACGACATAGTCCCCAGTTTGTTTTACAGATGACTGCAGACACTCGCTGTGGTACCGCTCTCTTGAGCTCTGACAATGTGAACCAAAATGCAAAAGTTGGATTGAAAGAAAAATATAAAGAAACGAAGGGCGGCTCGAGACTTTCGCACAGTACTGTACCTCACCCTGATAATGCTACTCGGATGGGTTAACGGAAACTGATTTTTATAAGTGAATCTTATAAAACTGCATCAATTTTCGCTGAGTATAGAGTACATGTGCACAATATTACGGTATAAAACCTCAATTTTCACCAGAGGGGGGGATGTTAAAGTATTCTTTCACTGTATTTAATAATTATTTTAGCGTTAAGTGCGAATCTGTAAAATCAAATAAACAATAATTTAAAAAAATTGGCATAATTACCTTTTGAAAAGTATTTGGAAAAATAACAATGAGGAAATTGTACTGAAATCGGATGGCCTTGCAATAAAGCTGAAACAATAAGCCTGAAAACCGTCAGCGAAGGGGGAAACCGTTCACAGAGTAAGTGGTGGAAACTGTTCGGTTGCAGCCGCACAAACGCACGTTACTTAACACCCAACTTCAAATGTTTAACTTGTGAACTCGTTTAGCCGAGCAGATGAACCGTTTCACATAAAGCGTAACTCATCATACAATAACACCAACGCAGTCCCAGCTTCATTACCTTACAAATGCAACGACAACCAGTGCATACAAAGCTTGGCCTGATGAAAAAGGCAGACTTTAAAGTTAAAAAATCAGGAACACCTGGCAAGGGGGCGTGTCAGGTCCGGCTACCGTGAGGTGTATAACTTTTAGTTAGTAAAATCATTAATCACGAAGCCAGTCTTTTCTAAAGCTCAGAACAAACTTCCCAAAAGCTTCACACATCAACAACCCTGAAAATGCTTCTATGTACTTTACCCCAACCAGAAACAAAAATCCTCTTATAGCCTACGTAGAAAAAAAAGACTTTAAAAATATATATTCAAAGTTTTGCTTCAGCCACTGCCTGCATGGCATGTTAAAGTCCCACAGGTTAGCCAGGCGGCATTGGACTCCTTCTTCACCCTAATGGTTCCCTTCACCTTCGCTGTCCACCATCTGGTTGAAAGGTTACCACCATGACAGGCACCAACCACCTTGTGGTTCAGTGCAGCAGCTTCAGTGATGGAGCTGCTGTCATAGCATAGTCATAGAATTTTGTCCCCTTTCAATCAGTTCACTTGGCATAACACATATAGTATGTGACATATATATATACATAGTAGCCACAGAACTGGAGGCAGACCACCAGCAGTCAACCAACACTATCACTATCAAGCGATAGAACTGAACAAATAAGTGCAGTGATGAGTAGAGCACAAATATCACTCAAATATTACCCTATTGGAATGTGCTCCCACATCCTAAGGCAAATGGAGACTTTTGATGCTGTAAGCCAGGGAGATGGCCTCCACAATCCAATGGGAGACCCTATGTTTAAACAGAGCTTTACCTCTGGCTGGTGCACAGTGCACATTTACACTATGCCCAGCTGGTTGTGCATCGTGCTTCTGGCACGCCAGAGTGTACCTTATTTGATAGTTAAAAAGTTGGAAACCCAACTCGGGACCAATTTGCCATGGAAGATCATACCAGGGGGCAAAAGCCACCAGAAAACATAGCCCCTGGGGGAGACACAAACCCCTCCACCACGATAAGGTAGTGATTTTTAATATTAATATTAGAAAGATAAAGAAGGAAGGGAGACCCCCCCAAAACAAACAAACAAACAAACAAACATGCTAATATGACCTTCCTCTTTTGTCTGTCTAGATATTTTAACAGCCTTCTTATTCATTATTATTTAAACGTTTACCATTTTATTTCTTTGTCAATTTAGATATGCAAAAGTAAAATTCATAAAGGATTTGTACAACCGCTTGGAAGCTGGGTAGATTTTCAAAATAGATGTAGCTAGTTCATTAAAAGAAAAATTTCCGATGTCAAAAAAAAGTATTATGAACAAAACAATTACAGAAGTTTCTTTTTGATAAATCATGAGACATTTTTATTACACACTGTTGGCAAATAATTAATGTAACAGGACAGACAGTACATGTGTTTAGGAATAGAACGGAAGTATTTTTACTTTGACAGTGACTAGTTGGTTATGTCGTTTTCTTTCCGGGTAAACTGCTCTGACTTCCGTGTTGTTAACAGGGTTTAGCTAGTTCACTGTAGTGTACAATGAGGCCCGGTTAAATAACGACAGAGTTTGGGGAACCTTGAAGAGCCAGAGGGATTATTGTTGATCCAACATCCTTAAGTCTTTCTGACCCGCGGGCAGGTCCGTATCACTTCCAGACTGCTCTCCTTCAAACACGCTGAAACTAACTTACTGCCGATTCACCCTCCGTAATGTTTACAGTTTACAGGTATTCGGCTGGATAATAAAAACCTTCGCGAGTTAATTTTCGTTTTTATGTTTAGTTGAGCTCAATATCAATAAATAGATTTGAGCCATTTAGTTTCCTGTTTGTGATTGATTACATGATATTACACTGGCTTTTGCTAATCTACTAGTATGTGTTGGTCGACGGCTAAGCTACCTATGCTATCGGGTTTGTCTGTGCTCATTTAACATTACCATAACATTATAATCCTGATTGTTACTGAGCTACCTCGGTGTTTATTTATAGCAGGATATTATGGATGTGATGTAACTGAGGTCCGAGATAAATCAGGAGCAGATGTCTTCATCAAAGCCGCGATGCTTTTGTTGAAGTTTCAGGTTAGAAATGTCAGCGTCGGTGTTTCCACTACATTATGTGTTCACCTGACTACAAGATAGATATATTATTGGATTAGTTCATTAAGCCATTAGTGGTCATGCCATTGAAATTGCTAAATGTGACTTCTCAGCTGGGTCACTCCATCTCACATCATCAGCTTTGTTGAACATTTTCTGCTCGACAATTTGCCAGAACTTTTTATAGTCCAAAGTTTGGACACATGTAATGATTGCTATGAAATTTTACCCTCCTATATAAAATATTAGCAGTCCTGGGATTAGGGTTAGGGTCTTGTAACGGACTATCAGTCACACCTCATGGACATGACATCCTGGCCTTGCAAGGCTGCCCCAGTGAAATGGGTTAATAATCCCCCCTTTTCATTACTTTTAACTGTTTCTGTTTTTTTGGTATTTATTTATCATATGATTTTTTTTTTTTATTTATTTTTTTTTTACATCAGTGCTTGTTGAGATTTTAATGCCTCTTAGTGTGTTTATAGTTCAGGTTTAAAGACTGCTGCACTGTTCATGCTTACTGAGTGGGTCTTGAATATGAAATGTTTCATATATTTAACACAATTATATTTAGAAAACCATGCAAAAATTAAGAATTGTGCTTTGTTTGGATTAGACTGTTTTTGTGATAAAACTTGTCAAATTTGCTTAATCCAGCAAGTAAATATGACAATGAAAATTGGATGAAAATTACATTTATTTTGCATTCTTGTGAAATTCATCTACAATTCAGAAATGATCACCAATTGTCTTTTGCAATGTAAAGCTTTTGCTCAAATGTGCGACTTTACAGGGCTTCTTTCTTTCTTTCATTCATTCATTCATTCAAACTAGCCAGGGCTCAGACATTTTTCATGCATCTCTCCCAAATTACAGATCATAGTTCACTAGTAAGAAGTTCAGGCATTTATCTTCAGTGGTTTTTGAGATATTCACGTCCAAATATTCCCTCATTTTTAATGTATGGGAAAAAAATATATATACCTAAAAGAGTATTTGGTATATGAGACCCAAATTTTATGCAACCATTATATATGTCCAAGCTTTGGACCATAACATGTTTAGGCAAATATGAGCTGGTCAAGCAGAAGATCTACGGTGATTTGAGATGGAATTAAATGCGTACACATACACAAAGATAAAAGAGACAAGCCTGTAGTGATCTGCTGACCTGTTTGTAGTGATTAGTAGCTGCTGCTGATGTGGGTGCAAAGGTCATAAGGACTGTTTTATCCTCTGTTGTGTAAACCAATAACAACATCTTAAACTTTTACACTTCACTCCTCACACATTTCATCACATCTCCTGACCTTTTACCCTCCAGCTGTACAGGAACTATGAATGCAAGCACTCATTTTACCTAGTTTGACTTTTGCGAAAGCTTAAGTCAGCCGTGTTAAGTGCCCGAAGCGTACTAAACACCTTGTTCCGGACATCTGTTTATTTTGTACTTAAGTGCAAAGCAGCTGGCTATAGCTATAATCTGCCCTATTTCTGTCTAATAAGGATATTGGAGCAGGATTTAAAACCAAAATTTATACAAATCTAATCCTTTTTTCCAATGTAACTTTCTGTGTTTCAGATTTTTATTTTTATTTTTATTTTTTTTTTTTTTTTTTTTTTTTTTTTTTTTAGATCACAACCACAAGTGGCATCTGATGGGCCAGCAGGTAACAGTTGTTAGCAGTTGTTAACATCCTTTTTGTCTGCACGTGGAACATCAGCCAGCAATGGCCAGTCATTTCCGTAGCTACATCTGGGACCCGGTCCTCATCGTGTGCCAGATCGTGCTGATGCAGTGCATCTACTACAGCTTCTTGGGCCTGTGGTTGGCTGGAGTGGACAGCCTTGTGCAAAGTAGTCGGTCACTAGACCAGATCTTCAGCTATCAAGTAAGTTTTAAGATATATGTGTGTGTTTTTGTATTTTTGTGTTGCATATTCGCGCTCTTAAAATGGTATTTAAATGTTTTCTCTGCTTTGGTAGGCTCTCGGTTTTGCAACCGTGCAAGGCAGGCTCTCAATGATGGCATTCATCTTGAATTCTCTTACCTGGTGAGAAGTGTCATCAGTCGTTTTTCTTTACACCATAAATCGATGAGAGTTGTGTGACAGCTAAACAACAGCGCGTTTATAAAGCATCCCATGAGGCATTCATTAAAGGGGTGTTTAGACTTTGTTTACACCTGTGCAGTTACACATTTACTTAAGTGCAAAGGTTGAAAAGTTTAAATATTTACATTACAAATGGCACATATTTAATATTCACGGTGATACTCAACTTTTGGCGTTTTCAATGTCCCTGCAGCGCCCTCGGTCTGTGGTTCTTCATCCGCCGAGGGAAACAGTGCCTGGACTTCACAGTCACCGTGCACTTCTTCCACATGATTGGCTGCTGGATATATAACGCTCATCTTCCGGCTGCCTTGTCCTGGTGGCTCGTCAACATAGCCTGCATGGCGCTGATGGCTGTAATTGGAGAGTACCTGTGCATGCGGACTGAGCTCAGGGCAATTCCAGTCAACACTGGACCGAAATCTAACCTGTGAATTTTCTTTGGTGACAGGCTGAACGCTTGTGAAGGCTTAATCCTTGAGGGACTCACTGAGGAGGGTTTTTTTTTCTCCCCCCTCCACTCTTGGAAAAGAAAAAGAACCTCTGTCAGCACGGATGTCGGATTTTCGTGCATTGTCTGTTTCCATCAAGTGGTTCACTCAGAGGACCTGATCTATTTATTCATAGCTGCACATTAAATATTGGACAGTGCAAATTTGTAGAATATTAAGATACCTGTTTTAAGTCTTTTGAAAGCACATGCCAGTTTACATACTAAACTAAATGACTACAAATGGTTTGTTTTGTTTTTTCTTAGTAAGTTTTTATGTTGAAATTCAGTGTTTTCATTCCCTAATTTTAAGACTTTTTTTTTCTGATTGTTGTTGAATTGGCAGACATATACATCCGCAAGTTAAAGAGCTCTCTGTTCTAACAGCACTTTAAAGATGCCAGTGTGCAAATTTCACTTCAAAGTTTTAGTTACTGCTTCTTCAAGCTGCTTTTAAAAGTTAAATATGGGGAGAAAACGGTACAGTGCTTAGAAGATTTATTAGATCATCTGTCACAAAGACAAATATTTTAGAAAAAACTTTAACTACAAAAACTAATTTTTCAAATCATGAATGGATGTAAATAACTGTAATTTGGCATCTTAATAAAGAAAATGTACTTTCCCACTTTTTTAGCTCCTTTTTATTTGTAAAACTGTAAATTTTGACAATTTAATATTGTTGACAATAACAATAATTATACTTTAGCACTAAAAATATTGTTTCAGCTGCACATACTGGCGAATTAACCATTACAGAAAGATAAAAAAAAGACTTTTGTTATCAATTTTAAGTCAGCTGTGGCATAAATCACTACACTGGTGGTCTAATAAATTTGTTAAGCACTGTATGCTAATCAGTAGGTCATCGTGTAAATCCAAATATAGTAAGGATTTTTATGCGTCATAATTGGGGCTCAATAAGTGGTCCAAAGTAATAAAAATCAGGCTCAGTTTGATGTTTCCTACATTCAGCCTCCTAATCCTTGTTAAATGTCTTTCTTTTTGAGTCTGTACCACATTTTGCACAGCAAGCATTGTTGGGTTCTGTCTCTTTATGTCCTGATGTATTATGCAAACCGTTTGGCCACTTTGGGGACAGTTTGTCAGCCACCAGCTGCGTTCTGACAGCTGGCTTTGTCTGTGTTTCTGCAAAATTGCAGTTCGGCTAGGCTGTGATGGGGAAAGTCCTAAAATGTGCAGCTCTGATGTCTTTTTCTTTTTCCTTTTGGAGCAGTGTCAGACTTCTCATTTCACTGGTGGCTTTTAAACTCTTAACAGAATTAGCTTTTTATCTTTAATGTGTTACAGCTCGTGTTACACACGCCCGTGATGCTCTTCTTTAGACTGTCAGTTTAAAACCTTTGCAGCATTGATGGTGTGGATGATGCAGTGTCTTGTTTTGCAGTCATGTTTTCCTAAGGTGTGAAATGAGTTTATAATTATGATGCAGGGGGGCGATATTGGAAGATGCAGCCTCAAATTGGAAAGCAGCTCCCATTCAAGCTGCTTTGAGTAGGAACAGAAAAAGCTAGCCTGGCCAAAGAAAATGTAATCCATCACCTCTCAAGGTAATTAACGTGGTATATTCATGACTGATTGTCCTAAATATGCACAATATAAGATGCTAATGAGGAGGTGTAGAAGGTGTACGCTGAGCAAGAACTGAAAAAGAGTCACGATTTCCACCCTTCCTCCCATCCTGCGATTTAAGCAGTAGCTTCATATTTACTCCACAGCAGAGATGGCAGACTTATTTTACACATACAGTCCACTTTGATCTTATGTTGGCCGGACCAGTGGAACTCCACTTTCTGTCAGTGTACACACTTCATCAATGATATATCTTAATGAAGGCGAAAAGTGCAATTTTAACAGTATGACTTGTTTTTTTTTGTTTTGTTTTGTTTTTTTACATGATAAATGCAACAGTGTAGTAAAAGCAAGAAAACCTGTCAACACAACTTGTTGGGCTTCATTGTAAGAAGTAAATGTGTAAAATACTGGAATCTGTAACTTAATTACTTTGGTGTGTCGTGAATGACAGTGGGGAAGGTCTTTATGAGTTGGAAAAGATGCAAAACTTGTGGGGAAAAAAAGTAAAAAGTTTATCATTTATGTCCTTCACTTTCAAAGCCAACCAATTGGCCGAATTGGGGTCTTCACCCGGCCAATTCGGGTCCCTGGGCCTCGTGTTTTACACCCCTGCTCTATATAAAAGTGAGCTGACTCTAACAAAAAAAGTGAACAAGTGTTTCCCAAAATCTCCACAGATTACTTTATTCTTTGTTCCAACTCGTGACTACTCTTTCTAAGCTGCTGTTATGTTATCAGTGGAACCTCTGAAAGTGTTCACATCACCTTTTGTATCTCATACATTTTTTTTTTTTTGTAATGTAATTCAATATATGAAATCTGGATCGATCTATTCACATCATTAAATTTCTTGGGGAGAAAAACAAAATCACAGACACTGTGTATGTATTTCTCCTGCCTGAAGATTTAACCCTTCATGTGCGAATTATGACAACCTCAATCGGAATTCTTTTCCTTAAGTATTTTTATTCATCTTTAGGCATAAAAAAAAAAAAAAAAATTTTTGAACTTCATTTTTTTTAAACATGTACTTTTCAAAGAGTTTTTTTTTTTACATGTCCACTTAGTTGGACAACATACTTTTTGACTTATGGATTTGACAAACGAATAAATAATATAAACTATTAACACTATTGCCATCAACACTGACACAAATACGAGAAAACAGCCTTTGAATAGCTGTCCACTGAAGTGACCACTATGTGTGAAAGGGTTAAATGTGAGGTGTCTGCACAGCTCATGATGATTATATTAAAAGGGTAAAAATTTTGGATAGGAAACTGCAGTTTGGGGGGGGGCGGGCAAAAACAAACATTGGCTATTTTGCTTCAGACATCAAACGTGGCTTCTCTAATGAGGGAATTGCCACATGCTTTACTTCTCCAAACGTTTTCCGCCCTGGGCCGTGATCCCTCGCTGCAGGAAGTGTCCAGGTGGAAAGCAGCAGATGGGAGAGCACTAACGAGCTGAAAAAGGCTAGTAGCGGTCGTCCTTACCCTCACTTCGCGCCGGGGATGACTAAAAACAGAAACTGTAATAGATAGGTTAAAAAGGATTGGCTGCAATCAGTAAATTTACCACCAGTTTCCGTCTTGGTGCTGTTACTCTCATGAAGCCAGTGAGCGCACACTTAGGTTTTAAACATTGTGCTTTATTATTACAAACACATTACTTTTCCATATATTGCTTTATACAGTCTTGTAAATTGCGTATTAAACTGAAAAAAAAAACAAAACCCCAAAACCCTCACATGGACACTGAACTTGTTTTTACATTCAGGAGTTCTTTCCATGTTTGAGCTCTCATTATAAGGATTACTATGGTATCATCATGCTTCAACAGCAGGGAAAAAAAGTCCCCTCTTAAGAAGTGACTATTGTATTGCTCATGCTTTGAGGACATCACAACTTTTTTTTTTTTCTTGTATTGTCACCGCCAGGTACACAGTGGATAATGTAACAGCAGTACAAACCTCTTTCTCAAAAAGCTGTGGCATTAGGCAAAATATCAATAAAAACAGAGTGCAGTGTTTTGCAAAAAATTGAAACCCCGTAATTCATGAAAATGGTACAAAGAAAACATTGTTAAACTTTGTTATTTTTAAATATGTCCTTATTTTGAAGATGATGCTGTTAAACTGCTGGACAAGTGAGTGAAATGATTGTTAGTGAAGAAAGTGTCTCAGGAAAACTATGTTAGAAGTTAGGATAATATCACATAATATCACTAAACGGTTCAGAGAAAATCCAAAGAAATCTCTGTATGCAAGTGAAAACGGCTACAAGCTAATGTTGAAGGTGTGCCCTTCATGGCCTCACGTAGCACTGCATTAGAAATAGACATGATTGTGTTGTGAAGATCAGTATAACAACACCAGACCACTGTCAGAGGACAGGTTTTTCTTGGCATCCATAAGAATAAATGAAAACACAAAAATAAAGAAACATCCTGATATGTTGTCTTCTCTGGTAGTTGCATAAACTATAAATCTTACCACCTACATACTAGCATCCATGATATGGGACGCCATGGCATGGCAAGATGCAGTGGACAAAAGTATTAGGCCACACCTCTTAATGTTTGAATTTAGGTGTATCAAATCAAGCACCTAACCACACCTGCAGTCTGCTTGGGAAAGAATGAGTTGTTCTCAAGAGCTCACTGGGTTTAAGTGCTGCCCTGTAGTAGGATGTCATTGTTACACCATTAGTTGTTACTTGGGGTTTGTGCCTTTTGATCTATGCTGTAATTGTCGCAACCACAAACCCCCCTTAAACCCTGAGCCATAACCTGATTCGACTACATGTCAACTATTGTGACTGTTCAATACTGTTGATTTTTCCTTTTGAATTTATCAGTGTGAGAATAACAATCATTGCCTCATTAAAAGGAAAAATAATCATATCAATATGAAGACTCATAAATGTCAGCAAATTCCTGGTGGAAATTGCTTCGACTAGGGGAATGGATGTGATTGGGACGTACAAATAAGTGACAAAACAAAAACAGAGGGACAAATATGTTTGCACCCTCCAAAAAACAGACTACAATAAGAGGATGAAAAAAAATCCCTGTGTTTTATTTATTCCTATCACCTGGCACCGCATATAAAACACCGGGACACACATAATGCACCAGCACAAGCACAAACGTCATCGAGCCGCTTACGTAGTTTACGTTGTAGGCTCTACAAAGTTTCCCTGCAGAAATCTAAATCAGGACTTAGTGGTATTATTGCAAAGTGGAAGCGTTTAGGAGCCACAACAACTCAGCCAAAGAGTGGTCACATAAAGTTACAGAGCAGAGTTGACGAGTGCTGAGGTGCATAGTGCGTAAAAGCTGCCCACGCTCTGTTGTCTTAGTAACTGCAGAAAACCTCCTCTTGCATTAACATCAGCACAAAAACTGTCCACCAGGAGCTTCATGGCACAACTTTCCATGGCCGAGCAGCTCCTGTAGGTGTAACGTGTAGGTAGCCCAATTTGTTTGTCCATCCAGTGTATGTGAAGGCATCATTAATGCTAAACAGGCTTTAAAACAACGTACGGTGGCATCTTCTTCAGAGAACAACTGAACTGTTGAGCAGCTTAACGAGCATAAATTGGGAAAAAATAGATTTCAGAACCACATTTGGTCTTCACAGTTCCCAAATGCTTGTAGGGTGTTGTTACTTCACAAGCTTTTGAGATGTGCTGCTGTCATCAACACAGTAACATTTGTCACTATCCATCTCATTAAATATAGGGTTTACATGATTTCCAAATCCAAGCATTCTGTTTCATTTGACTCTTCCCAACTTTTTTGGAAAAGGGGTTGCACTTTGAACGATGAAAGAAATAGAAACAGAGCAAACATGCTGATGGAGTTTAGGTAGGTATGGGGGTGAGGATAATACATCTGCATAACAAAGGATGCAGGCGCACTGAGGAGCGAGCGTAACTTCATGCACAGACCACTGTATTCCGAGGTAAAATTAATAAACTGTCCATTTTTCTGAAGCACTGTCACAAAAATCACCATGCACTTGTGATAACATAAATGACTGAATGATCCAACTAATAAAATTTTGTTAGGATCAGTTTTAAAGCAAATATGTATGAAATAAACACAATTTCTCCACCATTTGAATATAATCTGAACCAAAGGGCTTGATGCTGTTTTAAGACAAAAACCGTATTTTTCCCATGACAAATTCACCAAAATATTAATCACAAAAGACTAAATAGATGCAAGTTATATTGCTACCAACTGCACTTCTCAAACACATTTCAGTACACATTACCTTCCTGTTTGCTGCTTCTGAAGTTTGTTGCTATTGTTATTATTCTCACAATTTGACTTAATAGATAAGAAAAAGGAATTTGGAACTTTATGGCAGATTTCTTTGAGAAGCCATCCACGTGTATTCTGTCATCCACTGGAGTTTGCAGACTACTTTAATGCAGAAGGTTAGTAATAGGATGGTAATATCAAGTGAGCATTTTCTCACAGAATGCAAGTGAAAGTCACAAAAACGACAATTTTGTTTTCATGCAACGATCAGCGGGTTGGAAACCTAGAAGGAGCCGTGGTTTAACTAAAGCATGGATCATGTGCAATATACGTCCCCTATTTTTGGTGTCTTTATAGCAGCCATGCAACAGCCACAATGGGCTGAAGCCTCATAAGAAGAAAAAGAATCAAAAGTTAAGTACGGACTGCTTGATTGTCACCTTACAACATTTTCTACACTTCAAAACAAGTTAAAGGGTGAATTCACCTCTATAGTGCATATAAATGTTGTTTAGTCATGTAATTCAGTCACATAGATGTCTGATTTGGTTCTTTGTTTGATCAGTAACAACCTCAAATAAACAAAAAGTACAGAAATTTGTGTTTGGCCGATAATTTTGATGTTGTAACAATACGTCTTGACAATAAATCTTACATTGTTGAAAAGCCTGTTTATTTTCCTTAAATGCTGCTGCATTTGTAAGGAAAATGCATTTGTGGGTTGAGCAGCATAGTTACATATGAGTTCTGCGCACGTGAAAAGCTTGTCAAATCTTGTTTGTCCTTGTTAAATTGCCAATGTACTTGTGTTTCTTGAGACTTTGATCATCCAATCCAATAAGCACTAAGGTTTTTATGGGTGCAGCCCACATACTCAACTCTGTTGCTCAACCCCAAAAATTTCCTTACAAATGCGACACCATTTAAGGGGAAAACAGACTTTACAGCAGTATAATATTTATTGTCGAGAAGCATTATTACAACAGAGAACAACCAACCAAACAGAAATTTCGTTGGTTTTTGCATCAAGTTTGTAGGAAGCTTAAAAGCTTGGTAAGATGTTATTCTTCATGATGCGTCTCTTTAATGTTTTCACAGAGCAAAGCTGTGTTTATACAAACTCAGTGGAGGTCAAAAGGTTTATGCTGTAGCTCATAATTAAAGAGGCAGACTGGCATTGTAATAGTCTGACAGCCCCATTTTCTGTACTACAAGCAGCAGCTGGTTAGCTTAAAAACTGGAAATGAGAGGGTGGGGCACAGCTACCAACACAGATCAGTCACATACATTTTATAAATCGTTTCTTCAAATTATACAAAAGTGAAGAAAAAAAAAAGATATTTAATGACAAGCTGAGCTAAAACTGGTTGCTATGCCTTTCATATTTACTAGTGAGATCTTAAAGTGGGTCAATTTTCTAATTAACTTATTGTAAATGTCAAACTTTTCCTTTAAGGACTGTGATGAAATCAGATTTTACACAAAACACACCATGGATACTATAACTATCTTATATACAAAAGTGTGAGCGATGAATAAAAAGTTATTTGGGGTTGAAAACTACAAAAACTGGATGTTATATTTTCACACAGGTAAACTATATTGCAAGCTGTGTTTGACTGCACGACATTGTACAGATATATGCGGCAATGGGCCTTCTCCTTGTACAGTGTTAGTAACCCAGAGCCACAGGTGTCTGATAGAAGAGTAGAGTAGAACGAGCTGATCAAATTGTATGTGAAATCCACGAGAGTGTGTGCTTTTAATCTCTTTACAATGTAATTCTTCCTGCTACTCCACCCAAAGCTGGAGTATTTGAGAGAATTTCAAACATCATTCATCACAGACATCAGTGACTCTAGGTCAAAATAATCCTTTGACATTTGTGCTCTTAAATCCTTGGCTTTAAGTTTAAACTCTGGCGGACTGAAGCACAGCAAATACGATGCCCTCCTCACCCCACCCCTGACCCATCTATGCAGAAGCCCAGCCTGGCCCAGTCAAGGCCAGCATCAGCAGCAGGACGAGGACAGCGCGAGGTGAACTTAGACTGGGAGAGGAGCTGGGACTGCACAGATCAAACAGACTTCCCTGGAAGCGTATCTTCCTGGAGTCCTGCCTCAGAGTCTCCCAGATGGAGCTGACTTCCTCCTGACAGTCGGACAGCGCCGTGAGGGCACAAGTGTGGAAAGCTTCCCAGTGGCTGTGGCAAATAAAAGGATCATCAGATCAGCGCTGTGTCTGACATTTCACTCGGAAGTCATCCCCACAACAGCATGCAGACATGCACTGGCTGTGCCTGATTACTTTGCTTGCCAAAAATCTATCACTCAGACGGCTACGAAGGATGCAAGTAAGTCAAGCTGTGCTTTAATTACCATGGCAACTGTATGAAAGAGAGTGAAACAATATCACAGATGATATTGCAAGTGGGCAATTTTCAACCAAAGGATTAAGTGTAAATCTTTGTCTTCAGTGCACTGTGTTGGGGTTGTGGAGTGCATGCAGTAACAGTGACAAAGAACTTCCCCCCCAAATTTCATTACTGCTGCAGCGAGGTCATAAATTATTTAGCACAATGGCTCAGTGTCTCGGCACCATTCATTTCTCTAGTCTCCTCTTCTATGGGATTATGGCATCTGCTCCCTTTCTCTCCAGTATTTTGTTATGAGATGAATATTTCATGCTGTATCCGTCTATATTATTGCTCTCAATTACGCCTCATTTGATCCTAATTGGACTGAAAAACAGTTTTGTGCACCAATGGATTTTTTAATCGAGCCATGAAAGCTGGTTTCTCTCTGCATTTCTTGTTCTCTCTACTGGGGTTATCATTTGTATCTTAGTGCACATGAAAGCTCTACTCACAGAGAGTGATGAGAGCTCAAGCCCACAAAACTCTACAGGGAATGTGCACAAATTGATGCGCGTCTGCTCATGCACTCGCCGGTAAAGTAATTATCACCTGCACACAGCTGCCACTCCCCTTTCACTGGTCACGTTCTCCTGGTAGTTGTCCATGCTCTCTCCCAGCACCAGGACACATTCGGAGAAGTCTCTATAAATGTTCTCACATTTCACATCGACAGAGTCTCCTGGCACCGCTAAGAACAGGAATACTGTAAAAACACACACAGGAGACAGCTTTCTTTACCACATTTGTGATGCTTTGTCCACTGACGAGCTCCAAAAACCATAAAAGACAAATCAGCATCCACTGTAAGTGCACACAAATTACATTTGTTTCTCGTTAAGTGTCTGGTTTAAGATTTCAGACTACTTCCAGACTTCACTTACAAATATGCAACCTTTAAGCAAAGACCTCTCTATTACATTCATCATAATAAATAATATTACTCTTTTTTAATTTGATAATCAGCAAAACTATTTGACAGGTTGTCAAACTTTCACTTCAGAAGCTGAAAGAAAAACACCCCACTCTCCACAATGCTTATCAATATTTAAGAGTAAAAAAGGGGGGATCCAAGTTAAATAAAGGTCACCATCAGAAAACTCTTGTTTATTTTCACTACCAACAGATCACATTCATTCAGCTCATGTTCTTCTTGGTCGTCCAGCCCCACAGTTTGGAGCAACTGCTTTATATAGATGTAATGTGGTGGAAAGAAAACAGTCCTGACCACTGCAGTCCAAAGCTTGCTTTGTCAATAATAAACTGCAATGATTATAAAGTGCATATTTCTGAATTTGAGTAAAAGTGACACTTGAGTTTTTTTAAAAAGAAACCATTCCGTGAGTTTTGTCTTAAGGTAAGCGTTTCATGTAAGAAAGCCTGCACACTAAGTATAGATACAACACCCAGTAGGCTATCTACCGTCGCTACAAGCAGTTGGCAGTGGTACAGGTCTGATAACCATCATGCAACACTGATGGAGATAAATAAGATTACGGTCACAGCACCTACATTCTGCTGCAGGAAGATAAAAAATCAAAACAAAACAGCTTTCTGTGCCAAACCATCCCAACAGGCTCCCAGCATAAAGCGACTGAGATTGAGATATCGTACCGGTGGCAAAGGCAGCAATCCA